>CM059193.1:82167165-82213659 GCA_030323885.1 Branchipolynoe longqiensis | reverse complement strand
CAGCCAGACAGAGACACAGACATAGAGAGAGCCATCCAGACAGAGACACATACATAGAGAGTGCCAGCCAGGCAGAGAGACACATACAAACAGACAGAGAGAGAGAGAGAGCCAGCCAGACAGAGACACATACATAGAGAGCTCCAGCCAGACAGATAGACACATCCAGACAGACAGGCAGAGTTAGAGGGAAAGAGAGAAAGAGTCAGCCAGCCAGACAGACACAGACAGAGAGAGAGCCAGCCAGAGAGAGAGACACATATATACAGACAGAGAGAGAGAGCCAGCCAGACAGACACAGCTAGACAGAGAGAGAGACAAACAGACATGCATACGTCAAGATGGAGTGAAAATAACATTGAGTACCAATCTTCTTCCACATATGAACAGATTGTCAACAACAACAAAGGAAGAGAAAAGGGGGATGAATCCATTGGTGGAAGTAGACGCTGTGGGTAATGGTGGGTGTGTGGGTAGGACACCAGTGGAAAAGTATTGAGTGCTAAGCTTCTTGCAGCGTGAATAGATTGCACCTTTAGTCGGATTGCGCATCGTTATATAAGAGGGCAGTGTATGGGGCCGGGTGTCGGGTGTCGGGCACCGGGGCGTTGCTTCCAACCCACCCCGGGCGCCACGCCGCAGCTGTCACCGCCAGGCTTAAACATCTTTTGTTCTCCACCCACTCACCCTAAAATAAACACGCCGATATTCCCAGTATAAACACCCACCCCATCCGGCAATATTTATAATATATCGCGCAGTTAATGAATGCACACCCACCCACCGCCTCACTCGGGCACAACCCCCCTTCCCCCCTCACCACCACTCTCCCCATCCCCTTCTCCCTCTATCGGTTCCCCTGATATTGTGATGCAAGGTATATATTGCTTCATGCAACCGGCAATTTATCACCAGCTGCCAACCTCAGGTCGGTGGGGTCGGCCCATGTGTAGCTGCATTCAGAGTGCGATTTATCAGTAGGTCACCCCCCCCCCCCCTCTCCATCTTAAAATCCCCTCTCTGCCTCCCTACCGCCTTCACCCCACACATCCAGTCGCACCAACCCCCAACGTGCTGACCTCTCGTGCCACCCTGGACAGGTGGTGTGGTCACCTTTGACGGTCCATAGACGCGTGCTTGACCACTGATTGACACCTGTCCAAACAGATCTGGCGCGCACAATGAGGCGTCCCATATAACGGGGGTATATAGTAGAATGTATGTAGTGATTTGCACGCCGCCCAACAATGTGCATTGTGTGTCACTCAGTGGCTGTGGGGAGGGGGGGAGGGGGCGGGGGCTGGGTCCACACGGGGCGGTCCCCTCGCTTTATGTTGGCGGCAGACAATGGCAGCAAAGTCTGCGGGGGTAGGCATCTGGCCGCAGGGCACCCCACTCTACAAGCCAACATTTTACATATCAAACAATATAGCAAACATGGACCGGTCCGTCTATGGTTGCGGCAACGAGAGCCCGACATAAAAGGGGGAGGGTCGGGGGGGGGGGGGGGGCAGAAAATGAAAAGGGGAAAAAGAGAGAAAAGTAAAACTAAGCTAAAACGTGAGTTGACAATATCCTGTCAACTAGGCTATAACCGATTGGGGCTGGGAGAGATGGAGGGGGGGGGGGGGGGAGCGGTGTGTGCTGTGGAGTTAATGTAACCACGGAACATCTTTCAAATCAAGGACGCTTTGGCGAAATTGCACCAGTTTTATAGCTCGTACACCTATCAATAGTTATCAAAGGGAGGGTGCTCGTCGCCTGTTTGGTTGGCTCCGAAGAAAATGAAAGTAGATTGGAAAAGGTGTTTGAAGTAGTGTGTTGGTGCGGATTCTTTTTAAATTTTTTAAATTTAATTTTGGGTGAGGGGGGGGGGTTCTTTGTTTATGGTGAACTTTTTGAGTGTGTAGTGCTGCCTAGAAACTGTAACAACTGAGGGAGGGAACAATAGATGTATATCATGCTTCACTGAACGTTGGCATAAAGAGTTTCGCAGCTCTTTGAAGAATAGAATCCACGTCGTCTCTCTGGGAGCAGTACCTCCCGTTGGAACACCTGACCCCGTTTTTGACCCCCCCCCCCCTCCATCCCTACTAGTTTATGAACAAACAGTAAAAGTAGGTCGAACCAGGAGCAGGGATAATGCAAGCTACAAAATGGGGGTGGGAGTGTACTAAGGTACACCTGGTAATTTAAAGGCCAGCCGAATCTCGCCTGGTTTTAGTTACCCTATCATTTTATCACATTGTCTCATTTAAGTTGATATGGCGTCCACATATATGTGAAGTTCATGGTACTGGGCACTCAGAAAGTGGGTGCTGCATTAGAAATAAGCTATCCCGTCACGGTGTAATGAATGTATATGAAGCGTACAGTTTCGGCCGCGTGAGTAGAAGAAATTCCTCGTGCTGGGCTGGCTGGCATCGCACATAAACTATTGGAGACACGTAGGGCTGCTGAGACACGGCAATATAAGTGAGCTTAGATGGTCATTGACAGATAAAAGTGTTATTACCGACCATTATATTTGATTATGCAGACAACAATTAAATTATTTGTATATATATATATATATATATATATATATATATATATAGGAACACCAACTAATATATATATATAATATAAATAATATTTATAATATATTATATATAGATTTAATATTCCTTTATATTCTTATATATATATATATATAGAATATAATATATTCTACATATAGAATATATATATAGAATATATATATAGAATATATAATAGGATATATAATAGACTATATATACAATATATACAACATATATACAACATATATACAACATGTATACACTATATATACAATACATATACAATATATATACAATATATATACAATAATTATACAATATATATACAATAAGTATACAATATAATACAATATATATACAATATGTATACAATATATACACAATATATACAATATATATACAATATATATACAATATATATACACTATATATATATCGTTGGCCAACTTTGGCTTGCATGGTCACATTGCACGGTACTCGCACAGAACGGCACACAAAGCGATAAAACCAAAACGCATAGCTAATTGGTCTGCTTATGCATTATGAATGTGTGAGAAATCACGCACCTGGCACCAAAACAAATTATATATACCATCACATATACCTGTTCCCCGTTTGCATTTCTAATTGAGATTAAGATGCAAATTCTGTAGCGACCCCATGTGTTATATATGATAAGTGTGTCTGTGTTGGGAGGGACGACAGGCACCGGGTTACTCCGACCCCGGCCGGTGGGGACGGCCGAGTGGTCCCGGAGACGTAGCGGACTAACACCCGACACACACGGCGCACTAATTACAATTCTCTGTGAATTATAGATTGATCATTACAAAGGGAATAGTTTTCAATATATAATAAGTGACAGGCCATGTCTACGAGGTTATTAATTAAACATAAAGTCGCGCCTTCTATGAGTTCGGTGACATGAACCTATGTCTCTTTGTGGTGTCATGTTGAGAAAATAACGAGCGATGAATAATACATAACATGGGAGGTGCACCTTTTGGAAACATGAAGCGATAACTAAACATACAACGGGCGGAATAAACATGCAATACATTACGTTCTTAATGTGCATTTGCTGAACAACTGACATTTGATAGCCGGCATTGTTTATCACAGACACATGTAACGCATCCTGATATATATATATATATATATATATATATATATATATATATATATAGATTAGTTAGACGAATCTTACCTGGGTATAGATGATGGATAACTATTGTTTTACCGAGGTAGAAGCCTCGGTTAGACGTGGGCGAGGGAGAAGGAAGCACATCCGGGTCCAGCAATCTTTACCTACTAATTCAGGATAAAAATGATTCTAAAAAACAACCTAAGGTCAAGTGACCTCATGCTAAAGTGAGTGATTGACTAGACGTGGCAGGGCGTGGTGGGTGGGCCCTCGCCCACGTCTAACCGAGGCTTCTACCTCGGTAAAACAATAGTTATCCATCATCTATACCCAGGTAAGATTCGTCTAACTAATCTATTTTACCTCGGTATGCCGCCTCTGGCTAGCCGTAGGCTAGGGAGACCTTTACGTAAAATAATTTTTATCCTGATATTCTTGTTTTGTTATTATTCTTTAGTGATTATGTCTTATGTATGCAACAATGGAAAAGCGATTTGTATGGCAAAAAAGGGGAAAAACCAATGTTTTTCTTACCTCTCTCTTTCAGTTGGTGAGTAGCCTGTGCGCTATAGGCTGAGGCTTCTCTAGTCGTTTGTGGTAATGTCTAGCAAACGAAGTAGCGGTTTTCCATCCCGCGTGAGCTAGGATCCGTTTAACGGAGATGCCTAGCAATCTTGCCTTGGACACCATTGCACCACGTGTAGAGTGCGATGAGTACCTGTCTGTATTTACTCCCGCCAGTTTTAACACATTCATTGTCCATCGGGCGAGGGTATCCCTGGAAATGGCCTTGTGTGGCTTAATAAAGCTGACCAATAGCTGTCTTGAGTTTCTTATTAATCTTGTCTTGGATATATAATTTCGTATCGCAGATACGACACATAACTTGCGATCCTGAGTGAAACTGGACACCCCTATCGTAGAAAGGGGGTCACCTAATCGGTTTGATTTTAATAAAGTTGATAAATCAAACGTGGCCTCTTTACTGTCAATTTCTAGACCATTCAGCGACAGGGCAACTATAGTTTGGCCTCTGTGTCCAGTGACCAGGAGAAGCAAAACTGCGACTTTGAAACCTAAAAGTTTAACGTCCAGAAACTTATTTTCTGGCCATTTCTTGAAGAGGTTGAACACTAGAGAAACATCCCAAAACCTATTATATTTGGGTTTAGGCGGATTCCTCTGATAAATTGATCGTATGATCCAACAAATAACATGGTGTTTACCCATTGTTTGTCCATTAACCCGCGGTAGGATTATCGACAGAGCACATCTGGCAGCGTTAATAGCGCCATATCCTAGGCCTTCGTCCTCTAGGTAACGTAGGAAGAGTCCTACCTGGGATACTGTGGGAGTCATTGGCTTAACTTTCTTAAGCAGGCAATAAATACCCCATTTCTTTAAATACGTAGTATACATTTTCACCGTTCCTTTTCTCCACGCATCATCAACCAAACGCTGTTGTGTAATTTTGTCTAAGCCAAACTGTTCTAAATATTTATTTAAAAAAGGAATGCCACTAACGGAGTTGTCGACACGTTTCCGTGGCGTTCTAGTGGTCCCTGATGTTTGAGGTTTCCTCGGAATCTTGGGAAGCGAAGGCTGCTTTTGGCTGTGGCTAGTAACGTCGGTAGCCACGGTTGCGTGTGCCACTCGGGGACGATGAGTATGGCGTGTGTCCCCTCCATTTGAATCTTTCTGGGGACTTTGCTAATGATAGTAAAGGGGGGGAAAATGTAAAAGAAATGATGTCGCCACTTTAGGGAGAAGGCATCAATGTGCCAAGCATTGGGTTCCGGGTGCCACGAAACATATTTTGGAATTTTAAAGTTATTACGCGAAGCGAACAAATCGATCTGAGGTGAACCCCATGTGTGACAAATGTGTTTGAAAATGGATGGATTAAGTGACCACTCTAAGTGATCATGGAACTGGCGACTCATCTTGTCAGCTAGACAATTTTGTGTGCCTGGAATGTGATTAACAGTTAACCAGACATCAAAGGTTTGAGCCCAGTTCCAAATGAGAAGTGCCATTGCATTACATTTAATCGATTTTGTACCTCCCATATTTCTGACATAAGCCATAGCTGTGGTGTTATCCGTGAGGATACGTACATTATTTTTGGGTATTTTTACTAGACTGGTTAATCCCAAGTAAATGGCCCTTAGTTCTAGAACGTTAATATGATCGGGGAGTTCCGATTCTAGCCATCTTCCTCCCGTTGCTACATCATTTTGATGTGCTCCCCACCCTTGGAGAGACGCGTCAGTGGTAACGGTAGTGTCAGGCTCTCCCATTCTAATGGGATTGGGGGAATGGTCAAAGTGGTTTAGCCACCAATCAATGTCGGCTAGGCCGTTCTCCGAAATAAACATGGTCTTTTCAAAGTTTCCCTTTGCGCGGGCCAGCGCCAAATTTTTATCAATTTCGAGGGATTTTATGTGTGCCGCTCCGTATAGAATAGCTGGACTATACGAAACCATGACCCCGATAAGGACCGCGACCTGTCTAATCTTTGGCCTAGAAGTGTCTAACAGCTGTATCGCTGTGCGGTAAAGCTTATCTTTCTTTTGGCGTGTAAGCGAAACGGTCATAGCCGTGGTGTTCAGAATGAACCCGAGACACTTAAGCTCCTGAGTAGGAGAAAAAACCGATTTCTTGTTATGTATGAAGAAACCCAATTTGGTGAAAATGTTGCATAAATCTTTAACAGCGAGTTCACATTGCGTGAAAGATTGGCCCATAATAAAAGAATCATCTATGTATGGAAACATACAATGCCCCAATTTTGCCATGTGTGCAAAAATTGGTTTCAACAACTTAGTAAACAGACGCGGTGCGCAGGCCAAACCATTAGGTAAACATGTAAATTCAAAAAGTTGGCCATTCCAGAGAAAACGTAGGTATTTCCGATCTGTCTGGTGAATAGGAACGGTGTAGTACGCATCCCTTAAATCAACACTCGCTAGCCAACACCCTGGGTAATTAAATCACGAGCTGTTTCTAAAGAAAACATTTTGAAATGTTTGTATTCAATGATTTCATTCAACTGAGTTAAATCTAAAATCATTCGGATTGAACCATCAGGTTTAGGAGTAGAGAAGATATTGGAAATATATTCCCCTTCAGTATGTTCAACTCTGTTGACAATGCCCTTAGACTCAAACAGTAGAACCTGGTGATCTAGCTGAGATTTTTCTAGTGAATTAAACTGATACGGAAAAGGCGCTCTCTTTTGTATAGGCAATTGTGTGAAAGGGATGTGAATGCCTTTAACAATATTCAGGACCTCTGGATTAGTGGTTAACTGTTGCCATTGATGTAAACAATTAGAAACATTCCCTGCTTGAAAAAGGCTTACTTCAGTTTGAGTTTCCTCCGTGACCATTGTAGGGTCAGGAGGCTGCACTGTTTGTGTGGAAATCTCTACTTGTTCCCTTGTTTCGGGAACTGGGGCTTGGGAACGAAATCCCTCTTGTAGCCGCGGTTGTCGTTCCAGTTTGAGGCCGGCCTGTCGCCTCGGCCCCTTCCTCGCTGGTTGAACTGGAAGGACGGTCCGCCCCTGAACGGCCTTCCTCCTCTGCGGAATCGAAAATCCGTCCTAGACTTTCTGAACCCTGCTGGGTTTTGGAAGCGACGACTCTTTGCTTCAGTGTTTTTAGCACTCTTGTAGTCGACCTCTACCTGTTTGTACAGGTAAGCTAGCTGACCCCCAAACATCTTGGATTTATCTAGGGGTTTGCTCTTGATAGGGGTAGGTCCGGAATACACGGTGTATTCCTTACCATCATGGTCCGTTACCTTGTTCGAGCGGGCAACCTCTTTTCCGGCATCTGTGGTGACCGATTTGAAAACGTTTTCAAATCTTCGATGGGTCATGTAGTTACTAGCGGCTGCTAACAAAGCTATGCCCCGGTCCATAACCCGCGCCAAAGACGAGAACTTGTTCTCTGTCTGCATCCTGTTAGCCACAGGGATAACAGACGTCAAGGCACCCAAAACTGCCTTATGGATCAGGCAGAGGGAAGTTTCATAACGACGGCGTTCGTCGGAAAGATGAATGCCGGAATCCATCTCTTTGAAAACCGAAGCAGGAATGCCCTTAACTCCTGAAATCTGCTCAGTCAACTTGTTGATGACTTCGATCGGTTTAAACGTAGTGAAATGGCTATTCACCGTTTTGCGCATCATGGTAGTGGTGCGCACTTTCTGAGCTTTCTTTTTGACAATTTTCTTGCCAGCTTTAACGCCTATTTTGGCGTAGACACCCGCTCGTTCCGTGTCGGAATCCGACTCGGTGGAAGAAGAGTCGGACGACGAGTCTGAAGAAGAGTCCTTCTTCTTCTTCTTCTTTTTCTTTTTTGGACTTTTTGGAGCGCTTAGACTTCGCTTTCTTTGTGAACTCGTCACCAGAACTGCTCACTGGGCGGCGTTTCTTGCCGCGCGCTTTCGGTTTCGGAACCTCAGGTGCCGAAAGCGTGTCCTCTTCGTCCTCAGAAAAGTCTTCCCAATCCTCATCAGGGATTTGGGAAGGATCTGGAAAGTTCTGCGCCTGGAAAAGGCGCATCTTCTCCTCCATCATCTCCGCCATTTTCGCCTCCCACCCCACTGGTTGAGGGGCGTGATCACTGTCTTGATCCGAGGCATGAGCCCCAGGATGTGGGGACGGCGGAGCCGTAGCCGGTGGAGACGAATCGTAATCCGTAGGGGGGACACCCACCGCTGCAGCGGGCGGCTTATTCCGGCGAGTGGCCATCGGGAACTGTAACGAAACCAAAGCGTTACTAACCCGGAATCATCTCAACTACACAAGTGTAAGCCAGTAAACTGGGTTGAGGAACATGGTACAGAGAACGTGTGTTGCAACGTGTCAGTACAGGCGTGAAGCTAAATTTGCCGTAGGTGTGTGGTAACGAAACCAACCAAACGGAGGGCATCGATCGTGAGATCGGCCCCTCTCTCTGTTCCGTACACTTCTCCCACCTGTGGCTACAGCGCCAACAAGTTGGAGAAAATATTACGAAACTCGGAGGTTCGCCTTAAACCGGTCAGGGGTGTTTATAAAAAACACCCAGAAGCATCCCCAACATCATCCTCTATTAGGATCCGGGAGACTTTTCTTAGGAAATGAGCAACTCGGGTTGCCATTTCTCCCTGTCTGAAAAACAGGTGTCGATAGAACTCAGTATCGGTTTCGTTTGTGCCAGCGGCACGCAATGTTCTATCCGTAAGTTAAAAAACGTACAAAGTCCAAACAGGACTGAAGAAAGTTCTGAACTTTCATAAAAAGATGCTATAGAGCATGATAAACAAAGTTATCGAAGAAAACAGTACTTACTTTTGGATAAAAGCAGTAGTAGTAGATAAATCCTGTGGAGCAACTCACAAACGTCCTCCCGTTGTGAGTTACTTATGCTAATTGCTGGACCCGGATGTGCTTCCTTCTCCCTAGCCTACGGCTAGCCAGAGGCGGCATACCGAGGTAAAATATATATATACATACACAGATGTGTTTGTTGGGGTTTCACGTCCTAGTCCTAGCAACATCTATGGCAATATCAGGACAGGACATATATATATACATATATATATATATATGACCAATACACATATATATATATTATATACATATATATGACCGTATTGACCCTGTGACTATTGTTGTCTAGTAGTACTAGTAGTATTATACAATGTCTCATTCGGACTGTAAAACACAATGCTACATGGAGATAGGCTTCCTGATAACGTGTAACTCCAAGCATAGAATCTACACTATATAATATATAGTCTACATCCACACACCCTTAAAAAGACAAATTGTATTTGTAAGCTGCATAGAATGAGGCAACAGAGGCAATAACACACGCGTGCTATTCTATTGTGCCTACACTTGTCAAATCCTAGGCATATGCACGCCTATAAATTGCCCCATTTAAAGGATGGGGTGCCTGGATAACACCCTAGATCCACTGAGCCTAAAAAAATAACTTCATTAAAACGGGGGAACCCAAATGATGCAAAGTTGGCTTATCCATGTTTCAAACTGCATGTCTCATAATGAACAAGCCCCCTGCATCACGCGACGACATATCAAGGTAATAAAACGGTAAAAATCAATACAATGAGGTGCTTTTTCAAAGTGACATCTCCACACAAATTCGCACGCAATCAGTTCATATGCAAACATTAATGCTCATGTTCTCTGCGTGTATCAAAAGGGGTTTAACTGGATTTAAAGTTTACAGACATAACAATAGTAATTATGGTTTCACAAACTACAACAACAAACAACAAAAAGAACTATCAGAAACTCGCCCATCCCAGGTCCACAAAATGTAGACTACCTTTGTGTGGGTGCTTGCTGTTTGTCGGACAACCCCTGGTGGCACAGTGCTTTGTTGGCTGTAGGCTCTGACAGCTGTGCATGCTGGCCTAACCTACTCCCCACCACTCATGCAGCAGCCTAGCATTCAGTCAGAACCGCGGCCCATGTGAGCCCCTCCCGAGTAGCAACTCACATCGCTCATCACCCACCGGCGCCCAACACCCCTCGCCTTGCCTCTGAGGCCAAAAGAAATATTAACAAAATTTAGAGAAAGCGCTGTACCTTTCTGGGGTGCTCTCCTAGGAACCTCCCTAGAAACTCCATTTGCGCGCCGACTTCCTCTTCCACCGTGCCCGGATAACACGTGAGTGCACTCGCAGAACCCCACACGCGTATGGATGGATGGAGTTGGTGGATGGCAACTGGTACGGGCCTACGTGGGAACTCTTGTGCGATGTGCAGTGGCAGCGGCTAATAATGCATATGTATGTAACAAAGGCTTGGCCAGCAATTATGACTCACGCCCTGCTCTGCGCTCATTGGTCCACCCAGTCACTGATCTCAGCCTCCCGGTCGGCGCTGGTCCCTCTCAGCTCACCGGCCGCCCGCGACTCAGTTGTCAAATCCCGACCCCCACTCCGCGCTTTCAATCAGTGCTACAAGTCTGCAATTTCGCGCTTCCAATTAACCGGTAGATGTTTGGTACTTGTCACTGTTCACGAAAACCAGTTAGACTGATGTTTGCAGCTTTAGCTTAGCTGTCGTATTGCCAGGAGTGCCTCACGGTTGTTTTGTGTGTGTGCGTGTAGATTTGGGTGGTTTTATTTTTTCTATATAGGCCTATATTTTTGGGGTGTTTTTTGTGTGTGTATGCCGGTGATGCTCAGGCGGGGAAGGGAAGCCCGACTCACCGCGGCACCCAGATTCACCGGACCCGCTGCCGCCGCTTCCCGCGACACTTAGTAAACAATGGCAGTTCATGGAACACACTGAAAACATAAAGACAACGAACGATTCACATTTAAACATCGCTTTGAATCGATGCCACGTATGTTCACTGCACTTACCAGGTTGTTTCCTGTTGTGTCCGTGGGCACAATAGCAGGAGATGACCATTATTCCCACAAGAGTCTAATCACACCGTCCGTCCTGACGGCGCCATTTCATTCCCCAAACTTCTCACACTGACAAATTGGTTGCGCATGCGCAGAACACGACAACACAATGGCCGCCTACTTTCTCTGCCTCACGGTTGGGGGAGGTTTGCCTCTATTCTCTCGCAGCAAGGGCAACTTAAAGCAGGTTAGTTGTAATGCACAATCTAGAATAGGTCACAATCTTGAAGCTGGCCAAGTTTCGTTGGCATACAGAAAGTAATTACACTAAAATCAGTTCCGGTGTTAGCCCGGCGAACGTAAACAAGCCGACGACTTGACTCGTGTCGTGAGCAGTCAGCACACCTGACTTGGCCAGGGCAGGTAACGCCGCGGTTTCATTCATAAATATTGTGACTGACAGCTACTGTATGTTCACAGAATAAGGGGCACATGTCTTGTGGGAGTATACATATAAAATGCTTACTTAATGAAGCGTGACAATTACTCCGAATCCGGTAAGAAATCAGTTGCATGACTCCCTGGCGACGTCGTTGTTTACATTTGCCGCAGACAAGTTGTGACAGTGTCACTCACTGTCAGTCATTGTAAGTGACAGTATCATAACACAGAAGCAACACAACATAATAAGAGAATATTGCTATTCCGAGTATTCATTGTTCATTGACACAACGATTCAATGGATGTGTAACCCACACAACCTCAGTGCTCTATTCCCAATTGATTAAAACTGCATAGTCCGATCAAAACATCCAAATTTCAAAACCAAAACAATTATCTAGATTTTATTCTACATATTTAACTTAAATACTGGTGCACTTATAACATATTTTTGGCCACATAGAAGGGAATACTGAGGCAATTTAATAGAACCGATTACTGCAAAATCCTGTGGTGTCAGGGTATTGGCGTGCTTGCCAAAATTCATTTTGCATGTTTGAACTTCAAATATCTCAAAAGTTAGCCATTTAAAATAAAAGTTACTTAGGTTTCTGCACTAACATATTCTATAAAAGTGCCCCAGTATTCCCTTCTATGTGACGACAAATATGTTATATTTGCAGCAGTATCGAAGCCAGATATGTAGAATAACATTTAGATAATTGTTTCGGTTTTGAAATTTGATGTTTTCATCGCACTATGGAGCTTTAATAGACAGCTATATCTAGGAAATATAAGTTTGGAATAGTCAAACACATTTAGCTCAGCTGGAAGTAAGACACCGATTAAGTGATTTACAGCAAATATTATTTATATAAAATCTTAGATCTTTACATGTAGTGATTATGGCATGATTATTATGAATTGGACATTTCACCATACATCAATCTATTGAAGAACCAACGATTGCTGGGGTGGTGTGCAGTTTTTAATTAGTTGAAACTGCCATTCCCAGCGTATAATCTATTGTAGCATCTAAATGCATTTACTTTTTTTTAACCCACAAAATACTACATTTGATTCCACTAGATTAATTTGATATCTAATCTGTTTTATAATTTGATCTCTATTTGTTCTTTCAATAGTTTCACATTTCTCTAGGTTGAATTTTTGTAGCCTTGACTTTCCAAACCGTCATATAGAACTATCTAAAAATATAGAACTACCTAATGCTAGTACGACGAGATCAATTTAAACATAAAAACAGTCCTTTCGTATCAGAGCATATCCAGTACAGGTTTACACTTGATACATCGTAGTTCATGCTTATTCTAGAGGCCCGAGGTAGATACGCCTATAACATGGTGATAACGTCTTTATTAAAGCTGCATAATGTTTTCAAAACAAAAATACTTTATTAAGCATTTGTTGCTCCATAGAAGGGGGTACTGAGCCAATTTAATAGAACCGGTTACTGCTGTAGCCTGTGCTATAAGAATGTTGACGTGCATGCCAACATTATTTTGGCATATTTTCATTTCAAATATCTCAAAAGTTAGCCATTTAAAATAGCTCCTACTTCAAACTGTAGGAATGTAGATTATAGCGATCGATATACTGACATAATGTAATATATATATATATCTCAGAAAAGGGCCGAAACTCAAATCTATCAAACTAATCAACTTTTAAGTCATATTATTTTTCAAACCCTCGCCATTTTTATCAGTAAAACACGTATTACGTAACCAGAATATCAAAAGGCTAGGTCGGACTGGCTAATTAGACTGTTTAGCCCCCTGTCACTGTAAGGCTTATTAATGTGGACTCAGTGTAAGTTTGTTTGGTTTCGTGGGATTTACTCACTCCCACAAAAAACTGTTTTTGGGACCTCATTCCTACCCTCCAACATTTCCAAGCGTGGTTGCACCTATACTATATAAAGTGCGCTATCCAACAGTTCGATGGGTATATGGAGTAAAACCCTGTTTCACTTTCGTGTTGGTTGTCCCTTCTCATAGGAGACATAACTTTACTGATGATATTTGGTTCTGATCACATCTTTGTCATTTCCTGATATAATTATATAATTAAATCCGCGAGACTATATATTGTGCTTTCCAACATAATGAAGCTAATTATAAGTTGATAGTCAATGATACAAAGGATTGCATAATTTACCACCTGAATCTCTATTATTCTATTGACATGAGACAGTGGGGACAGGGGAGGTGTGGTTAAACATTATATATTATAGTACATAATTCATAACCTCTTGGCTAGTCGTACACTAATTAATAAGAAAAAAGCGGAAAACTCTTCCCAAGAAGACCCCAAAACACTAACATAGAACCTTAAGAAAACAACTAACATAGTAATAAGAATAGAACAAAAATACAATGCCAAGAGGGCCCAAAAAAAACCTAACATAGACTACTAAACATACCAACAGACTATCTATCTAATACTGAAATGCAGACAATCAATTAACTTATCAGCAGCTACTGCTTGGTAAGACAACACCAAAGCTACAGCTGGCCAGCATTGAAAACAAGCCTGGGTACCCGGGCTTACATGCTATGGACAGTATAAATACAGCCTCAATAAAAAAAAAAGGGAAAGGGTTCTTCATATTCTAGTATGAAAGTAACACTCATATAACTTGTACGTGTTTAATGCATACCTCATCGAAAAGAAGAGGGAAATTCACCCATTTTATGATACTTTATATGAATAGTAGAATCTGTGACTGAGGAGCGAATATTGGAAATGCGGAATGATTATAATTATTGATACATCAGCGAAAATGTCAGTTTTATTTAGAATCCTTTGTAGTTTTATATTTCTCTTAGTTACAGTTACTTTACAACGTTTTGTTGTTAGTTTATTGGCGATTTAATATCTGGTTTGCATGCATTATTTTAGCAAGATATCGATTTTTGCTTCATGGGCATGCAATACAAGTAGACACAGCCTACTCCGACACGGGTCGTGCTTTTGGCTATGCACGGCTGATATTAGTACTAGATCCAGGCACTTTGGGATTCACGTCGGTTTATCATAATTTAGACCCATTTGGGTTTTTAATTTTTTTTATCTGTTAATGCCGTGTATGAAATGGTAATGGCAGCTCGCGTAGTTACTTAGTTAACTCTGTGCAGTACAGCAACGCGGCTGGCACTCTCAGAGCACATTCAATATTAGTTCGTGATGTTGCCGCTAGAGGGGAGGGCGTTCCATGGCGTTCTGGTAGCGGCGCGTTGCTTAGGCCACACCACAAACACTAACTACGACCGCATGAGGACGACTGGCGAGGAAGTGGGGGTGAAAAAGTGTTGTATCCTAAGGACATACCATGGATCAATATTTGACAGAATTCATTGAGGGGGCATTACCGTTTTGTCCTCATTTGGAATCAGGCCCCCCCCCCCCCCCCCCCCCCCCCCCCTCCCACGCTCGCTTGGCGTTCGTTTCCCCGCAAGTTTTGTTGACTTGCATGTAAATGGATTCTATCAAATTATTTGATTGTTACGCAGCAGGGACAGCGTAATTTACAGTACACAGACCTCTTTTACCGAACACCCAGCACAGTGGACAGAATTTACAAACGCTTGTTTTAGGCTCTAAATGGGAATCAATCTTTGAAAGTACTTTCCAACGAAATGTACATCGTGCAATTACGTTTACCAAGGGACTGTCGTGGCAGGAATGGAGCTTCACGTTTTGTATTTTACTACGTACAGACTTGAATTCTTTTACTTGTGAGCATCAGTCGCACTTAACTGGCGGTGGGTAGATTAAGTTTTCAGTGCATTGTGCGGCGGCTGTGTGATGATTATCACGTAGTTACAAATGTAGTGTGCTGTTCTGTTAGCGTCTGTGTTTGTATGTGGAAGTACTCTCTGCTGGTAATACTTTACGGACTCACTTACCCACTCATTCACTCACACACTCACTCACTCACTCGTGTATTCATTCACTCAATCACTTACTCACTTATTAACTCACTTCCTCACTCACTCACATCCACTCACTCACACATTCACCCACCCACTCATTCACTCACTCACTCACTCGTGTATTCATTCACCCATTCACTTACTCACTTATTAACTCACTTCCTCACTCACTCACATCCACTCACTCACACATTCACCCACCCAGTCATTCACTCACTCACTCACTCACTCACTCGTGTATTCATTCACTCATTCACTTACTCACTTATTAACTCACTTCCTCACTCACTCACATCCACTCACTCACACATTCACCCACCCAGTCATTCACTCACTCACTGACTCACTGACTGACTGACTGACTGACTCACTCACTCAGACACACTTACACAGTCTTCTCTGAATCACACCCAGACTTGATGAACTTTAACTTTCATTTACACAAATATGATGGTTTATTAAGATGTAGTTAACGTTAATGTATTTAAGAATATATTCCAAACACAGACAACATCTTTAATTTTCATTTTGCAAGTCTCCCCCCCCCCCCTCACAGCCCCCCGCCCCTTCTCCCGATTATAAATGATTAATTTGTTAGTGCCCCTTTTCCACTTGTTCCTCTCCTCGGCCCACACCCTTCCCGGTGGTGGCGCCCCCTTTAGGCTGTTATGGATAGCGGTTAATGAGAGGTGGTGCCGCATCCCTTTAGCGGGCTGCCTGAGTGTGATACATAGTGTGTAGTGTGTGCTGTAGTTACATGTTTGCATGAGTGATTAGCAGCGCATTCCCGCCTCCAGGGTGCCACCCCATGTCGCCACATGCACCTCACATGAAGCATCTCTATGTACTGTATGCATGTTTAAGTACACCTTAAACGAGTCGGTGCCACTGCAGTCCTCTTTCTACTTATACTACCACACTCACACACTACCAGCACCACCACCATCTACCACCACTACCACCACCTCCACCACCACCATTACCACCACCACCATTACTAACATCACTAGCACCACCATCACCATTACTACCACCACCATTACAACCACCACCACCACTACACTACCACCACCATTACTACCACTACCATTACTACCACAACCAACACCACCACTACACTACAACGACCATTACCACCACCACCATTACTACCATCACTAGCACTACAACCACCATTACTACAACCACCACCAGCACCACCACTACACTACAACCACCATTACCACCACCACCATTACTACCATCACTAGCACCACCACCACCATTACTACCACCACCATTACTACCACCACCATTACTACAACCACCATGAGCACCACCACTACACTACAATCACCATTACCACCACCACCATTACTACCATCACTAGCACCACCACCACCATTACTACCACCACCATTACTACAACCACCATTACTACAACCACCACCAGCACCACCACTACACTACAACCACCATTACCACCACCACCATTACTACCATCACTAGCACCACCATCACCATTACTACCACCACCATTACTACAACCACCATTACTACAACCACCACCAGCACCACCACTACACTACAACCACCATTACCACCACCACCATTACTACCATCACTAGCACCACCATCACCATTACTACCACCACCATTACTACCACAACCACGACGACGACCACCACCACCACCACCACCACTACACTACAACCACCATTACCACCAACCACTACCACCCCTAGCACCAGCACAACCATAAGAACCACCCTCACCATCACCAGTTTCCCAAGGCCTTAATTCACGAAAGTTTCCCAAGGCCTTAATTCACGAATTAACCCTATCTACTGCATCCGTGTTTAAACGCAGCGTACTCTGAACGTATTTTATGCATGACTATTCGCTATATCTTAGCAAAATATTAAAACTTTAGTAGTTATGGGTGCAATGGAGTTAATCTTTCTACGAATAGCCCGGACATACTCGTTACGATTGTCCTGATTCATCAATATCTTCAAAGTTAACCCATTAAAGTTAAAATTACTAGTGACTAAAGAAAAATAGATTTTAACAAAATAAAAGTTACATATAGTAAAGTAGATTATAACGATCAACGTAATATGACAAAAAGTCAGAACCATAGAATTATGTAACTTTATAGGACCTGGCGCCATTACAGTACTACACTAACTACTACTACTTCTACTACCACCACCACCACCACCACTAACATAACGACTACTACTAGTACTATTACTACTATCACCACCACTACCACCACTACCACCATCACAAATACTAATACCACCACCACCCCCACTAACATAACGACTACTACTACTACTATTACTACTATCACCACCACTACCACCACTACCACCATCACAACTACTAATACCACCACCACCACCACCATAACGACTACTACTACTACTACTATTACTACTATCACCACCACTACCACCATCACAAATACTAATACCACCACCACCACCACCACTATTACCACTACCATACTGCCACTTCCACGCGCCCCATCACCACCACCTAACCCCTTTCCCAAGGCATATCTGTACTGTATGCATGTTTAAGTGCTAACGCCACTACAGTCCTACTACTTCTGCACCCCCCCCCCCCCCCACACACACACACCCACCCCTACCCCAACCCCCACCTCGCCTTACTCACCTCACCAGTCTCACCCACACACACACTTTCCCAAGGCACTAATTATGAACTGACTGTCCGTGATCGGTCGCCTGTAGGAAGGAGGAGCCCGAGCGATGTGCCGGGACACCGGCGTCCCGGGCGATCATTGGGCGTTGACGTGTCGTGAGTCACATGCAAATTATGTCCAATTTAGTGGTCGGTGCATAGCGTACTCTTGCCTCATTATCGGTATCACACACGAATCAGCCGATCAATCGCGCCGTCATTTGGTATTCCGCGTATTGTGTTAATAAATAGACCACCCGCCGCCCTCGGTGCAGTGTAATAGTAACGACTCAGTCGTTCAAGCATTGGCGAAGCGTTCGTGACGTCATAAGCCTGTGACTGCCAAGAAAAGACCAAGGGAGTTTTGTGTGCACATAGCCTTGCCGCAAATGTTGTACCTGCGCCTATGCTAGCTCATCCGTATATGGGTGGCTTCCCTTCTCTCACTCTCTCCACTTTTCTCGGTGTCCCTCTTCCTCCCTCCCATATCTCGTTCCCCCCTCGCTCTCTTTCTCGCTCTCTCTCTTGTTCTCTCTCTCGTTCTCTCTCTCTGTCTCTCTCTCTTGCCCTCACTCACTCCCTCCCTCTCCCCGCCCCCCTCTCTCCCCCCGCCCCCTCTCTCCTCCTCCCCCTCTCTCCTCCCCCTCTCTCCCTCTCTCCCCCTCCCCCTCTCTCCCTCTCTCCTCCCCCTCTCCCCTCTCGCCCTCTCTCCCCCTCTCCCCCTCTCTCTGGCTGGCATGGTTAGTGCGTGTCCTGGAAATCCCAATAAATATTTTAATTCCTTGGTTTTATAATACAGGCCTGGAAAACTGCTCAATATGTCTCCTGGGAAAATACTTGAATTCAACCAAAAGTAATAACCATAATATTTGAATTATTCTTAATTGGATCATATATATGAGGCAGACAAGGAGACCAAGATAAGGTTCCTTACTACTCTTAGATACCATTAAACTATTCCAGGTCTTAATAAGGACATCATTACATTCTTTTATATATATGAGTCAGCCTCACGAAAACGGGCCAATCGGTGGTCAAGTGAAGATGTTGGCGTCGCAATTCTTAAAAGTGTAATGCATTTCTTTGTTTCATATTAAATTATCCTAGAAACAAATGAGGTTGTTGTATTTTCTCGACCTTCACATTCAGTATAAATTTAAGGACGTTCCAACATCTCTGTCACTGCTAAACTATAATTATACCGATCGACGCCAACATCCAATGATCGACGCCGACAACTTTAACAGATGTCGGTGTCGCAATTCTTGAAGTCTCGTGCATTTCTTTGTTTTATATTAAATTATCCTAGAAACAAATATGGTTGTTGTATTTTCTCGAACTTTACATTCAGGATACATTTAAAGACTTTCCATCACCTGTGTCAATGCTAAATTATAATTATACTGATCAACGCCAACATCCATGCTCGACGCCGACAACTTCCACCAATTGGCCTCTTTTCGTGATCCTGTTCGATAATTATTTCCAAAAGATTTCCATAATATTCCCTGTGTATTTCCTGTGCCTGCCGCAGGCCGCTGCCGCCTCTCGTCCCGCTGCCGGTTGACCCCCCTTCGTGTGATGAAACCCGGGCTAAGGGCGGACAGCCAGAATGCCATATATGTATGGGTTCTTCCCCTCCCGCATTTAATATATATTTGTTACTTTCTTAGTTTACTGGCTCTCCTCCTGCCGCATTTAGTTGTATATTACTTCATGTTATTCAGAAAGAAAGCAGCCGGTGTACTCTGCCGCCGCTGTCACGTATAAACACTCGAGATATTGTTACTTATATATGCTACTATGTTTGGATTAAGAAGGTGGTTATTGTTTCCCCACAGGGGGGTGATAGGCTACATACCGCCCGCTGGACGGAAGGCCCTTAATAATGGAGATAATAATGGATCATTGTTATAGAGTTGACCATAGCGGTTAATATACTAAGGGACTAGAGGATAGTAAGGAATGCAAGGAACATTTCAATCACTCACAACTTTATTTCTATTCCTACTGATACAATCTAAGTTCACCAATCATCACCGATATGAATAAATACTTCCCCTGCCATCTTTTAGAATTAATAAAGTTTTGAATTTCCACAATTAAGCCCTAAATATTATCTAAAACATCAGAGCGCACTAAAGGCACATCCGATCAGTCTGAGCCCGACTGCTCGACCTTCCAGGTTGCTGCGGCACGTCTCCTAGCAATGAGTTATAGCAGTGAACCCTTCCCCACATTTGATGGCCAATGCGGGTTTCTCTTGGCGAGCAGCCCGCATTTGGAAATGCGGGTTGCTCGACCCAAGCCCGCACCAGCCCCAGCTTAATTATAGTCTCGCCCATTTCACGTACATACATACATACATACATACATACATACATACATACATACATACATACATACATACATACATACATACATACATACATACATACATACGTACGTACGTACGTACGTACGTACGTACGTACATGCATGCATGCATGCATGCATGCATGCATGCATACATAAATACATACATACATACATACATACATACATACATACATACATATATATAATGTTTTCCAGGTGTTATCCTGATTAGAAAACGAACACTGCAAAATGCTTAATTTATCTTTATGAGTATCAATAGAGCTACAAATCCACAACCGAAACCAATCAAGTCCTTAAAAAATTTAATGATGTCCTTATTAAGTCCTGGAATTTGATTGGTCTGTAAGTAACAACCTTATCTCGGTATCCCCGTCTGTGTCATTCTCTGTCTCGCATTATCTCCCTGTCCCCACAACTCTATGGCTCCCTATAGATGAATATAATATATTAATCCCAAAACACTAACACCGAGTCAGATCCCAATTGTACGGATCTAATCAATCAACGTCAGGCCACAATCCCACGAAGAATAACTTACCCCCATATTCTATGCAAACAGACATCACCCACCAACTCAGCTCATCAGTGTCCCACCTCCTCCTCCTCCTCCTCCCCCCCCCCTGCCCCCTGCCCGTCCCCTCTCCCCACTCCCCCTTCCCCATCCTACTCCCCTTCCACCCCCCTGCCCTTCCACCTGCCCCTTCCTCCTCCTCTCCATCCTCCTCCTTCCACATCCTCGTCCACATCCCCCTCCCCTCCTCCATGTCCCCTCCACTCCCACCCCTCCCTCCGCGCACCCCCGCCTCGACCCCGTGCATCCCATCCCACACAGCACCCAATTTCCAAATAGCTCATGACCATTAGCCACTGCAAATACAAACACACGGTGGAAATACCCGTAAAATCAATCACATATCCCAACATAGGTCACCATATTTAGGACTCTTCCCTCCCACCGCACCCCCCCCCCCCCCCCCCCCCCCCCCCCATGCTACATGCCAACGATCAAGTCCCGTACACTGCGCATGTCCGACGCTCGTTAAGTCTGTATGAGCAGGTTGAATAAAATATGACTGCTTGTGTTGTGCATTGTAGCTCATTCACACATGCACATTTCTGCGAGGTGCAGCGAATAATACAAACCCCTTTGAAACAAACTCCCCTCGACTGTCCCACTAGTAGCACTGTCACCACCAACACCAACAGCGGCAGCAGCACCACCACCACCACCCACCACCAGCACCACCACCACCACCACAATCACCCCCTCCACTATCACCACCATCACCCCCTCCACTATCACCACCACTACTACCAATACCTCCGTCAAGACCACCACCACCATCATCATCACCACCTCCACCATCAACACCACTACTACTACCAGTACCACCATCACCACCACCACCATCATCATCACCACCACCACCACTACTACTAACACTATCAATGTCATCACAACCACCACCATCATCATCACCATCACCACCATCATCACCACCTCCACCATCACCACGACTACTACTACTACCACTACTAATACCAGTACCACCATCACCAGCACCGCCACCACCACTACTACTACTACCACTACAACCATCACCACCATCGTCACCACCTCCACCATCACCACTACTAGTACTACCACTATTACTACCACCACCACTCTCACCAATAGTAGCAGCAGTACCATCATCACCATCCACCATAACCATCACCACCATCACAATCACCATGGTTGAGTCAAACCAATGACATACAAATTGATATGCGTTGCTTCCTAGCCAGGCGCTCGGCATTATTAGAGAGGACAAGGACTGGTTGGCTCAGTGTCAGGATAATGTGACTGATTGTGGGATATCAGGTCATTGTGTTGGTGGACTGGTCTCTAAGTGGGGCAGCATTATAAAGTCGCCATGAGGTGTTGTCAGGACGTAAAACTCCAACAACCACTCAATCGCCTCACTGTTCAGTATATGAAAGGTGAACACACTCACTCTCGTAGTCAGTTATCCACTTCGCTTCCTCCCTTTGACCATCCAGACATTTCGATTTTGTCGAGAACCAATCAGAAGCCACATTGAAATATTGCAGCTCCCGACAGCATCAGGAAAATCAGTGCAGTAGAGCGAAGCTCCCCGAGAAATACTCTCTCCGCCCCGCCCCCACCTCCGCGCCGCCCCTCCCCGCCCCCATCTCTTCGCCGCGCCGTCCCGTCCCGCCCCTACTCGCCCCGCCCCGCCCCTGTCCCCCCATCGCCCTCCACACCCAACTTTAGAATAGCCGTCCTTCACAGGAACAGCTGTTATTTAAAGTTGCATAGTTCAATAAAAGCATAAAATTATCGAAAGCAAAACACTTAATTTGATTTGAACCTACATAGCAAACTGTATATACTGGTGCACTCATTATGTATAAACCAGTGGTCCACAACTGGTTCATCAAAGGCTGTTGTATATGCTGTCCTGTCTGTGGGAAAGTGCATATAAAAGACCCTTCGCTGCTTATCGGAAAGAGTAGCCTATGTGGCAGGATGTTTCCTCCAAAGAAATATGTTAAAATGACCAAATGTTTGGTGTCCAATAGCCGATGATAAAAATCAATGCGCTCTAGAGGCGTTGTTAAATAAAACAAACTTTCCTTTTTTTCCATTAAGTATCTGTTGTGGCACTGTCACCACCACTTTTATAAGCAGCTTCCCACAAACAGGACAGCAGAGAAGGAGAATCTAAGTAAATTATAATTGAACCTGGTAGTATTACTGTTGAAGTATATGGGGTCAGAGTTTTGGCAAACACAGGAATGGCTAACGACTAGTTAGTGCAAGATCAGGATAATGTGACTGAATGGAATATTAATAGGTCATGGTGCTGACAGCCAGGACTCCCAGTCGGGTAACACTATAAAGTCACCATGGGTATACAGTCACAAGTCCGCACCTGCTCTGATATAACCTTAGATGTTACTACGATATAAAACCCCATCAAACAAACAAAGGTGTGAGCGAGATAGAGTAGAGTTCAGGTAAACGGGTTAGCTATGTAGGTCTACCTCTCATTGACCCACTTTATTTTATGAACGGTATTCATTGGTTCTAAGTTCTAACGTTTATTGGTTAGCCAATGCCAGGTGTAGCTGAACGCCCAAATAAATTTAGGGATTTGTTCTGGTTGATAATGATATCTGTATAACCGGTCTGAAATGTGGGTTAATGCTATAGTGGGGCATGGTAGGGAAAGCAGTCTGTCACCCTGTATATGTACATTTGCAGCCCCTCACAATCCATTCACAAATATCAATGTGTGTGTACATACATACATACATATATACATACATATATATATACATACATACATACATACATACATATACGTATGTACGTACGTACGTACATACATACATATATACATACATACATACATACATATACATATGCTCTATAGTCTATTATGGGAATACAAACAAGGACACTACCACTTATCAGTTCTCTTCTATATATTAGTTATTACCTACTATCCTACTGTCATAGGAGTTAGTTCCTGCATCTGCCACTATGGCGCCACCTGGGAGTGGCTCGAGGCCACCCTGATACCAGCAGCCTCTGGTTACTACGTCTCCAGACCTGCTCGGATGGTCAGCTATATATAAACAAACACACACACACACACACACACCCTCACACATACACACATACACACACACACATAAGCAAGCTACAATAAGAATTGGTTCAAATTTGAATTAATTGACATTTAGTTGGAACAGGTAGTTAGAACTGCTGCTACGTTGCCATGGGACTAGTTCCATTTCAATCGATTAACGATAAAGAAGATCCATAGTCTGTGTTGTAATAATAAAGGGACCTACATAGGAAATAACCAAAACTACCTAAGCTGTTAACTAAATGCAGTCCGCCCGCTCACACACACACACTCACGCATCATGTGGGTTAAAGCTGCATAGTCCGCTGTGTACCCACCCCCTTATATTTTCTGGTCCTTTTCTGGGATAAATACGTTAGGTTGATCGTTACTGCCTTACTTTAGTTGAAGTAACTCTGTGGTAAACTGAATAATTTAGGCGATATTTGAAATGTAAACATGCACAATTAATTTTGGCATGCTTGTTATAACTCTGACTCCATAGACTTAAGCAGTAACAGGTTCTATTAAATTGATTCAGAATGCCCTTCTCTGTAGCAATAACTACTTAATAAGTGCTCCAGTATCAAATTTCGATATGTAGGTTCAAATGTAGGTAGTGTTTTGGTTGTGAATATTTGATGCTTTCATCGAACTAGGAAACTTACAAAAATTGGAGGTGGAAGTATTCTTTGAAACCTTTAGGGTCGAGGTATATTGTTCAGGTGATTATTTCGGTGCAAAATTGTTGGTCACTTGTTAGAATAAATAACACTAATAATAACAATGAGAAGAATTAAAAATAATAAACCACCTCACTATGCCCTGCTAATATTCATCTAGTGTATAATGCTACAACAAGAAATTGTACTGGTAGGGAAATCAGTTTCAATTTGTAGGCAATTTTGGTATGAGATTCTCATCGATTAGGCTTACTCTAAATAGGAACTAATACTACCAGAGGGATGGGATGATAGACCGTACAGGAACCATCTAATGTAGGGACACTCTAAGTGCACTTACCACACTCACTCACCTACCCACACACTGCAAGTCACCGTCAGGTGCTTGCATTGTCAGGAACAGCCGGTCTTCTAAAGGCATTCAAGGGAAAAGAAAGTTAATGAATATGAGTCATTACTAGAACTGCTCCGGAAAAGCAACGTATTAATATTATGGATGTTATATGTGATTGTGCTGTTTCTGGTGTATCTGCTGTGGCCCTACCGGACTCGGTTGCCCAATTGGTAGAGCGAAGGCTTCCCGTGTGGAAGATCTGGAGTTCGATTCCTGGTCGAGTCAAACCAATGACTTACAGATTTGATACATATCACTACCTAGCCTGACACTCGGCATTACTAAGAGTAAGATAGGACGAGGACTGGTTAGCTCAGCATCAGGATAATGTGACGGAATGGGAAATCGGGTCATTGTGCCAGCAGCCTTGTCTCTCAGTGGGACAGCACTATAAAGTTGCCATGAGTGTGCACTGTCACAGGTCGGTACCCGTCCTGATATGACCTTAGATGTTGCCAGGATGTAAAACTTCAACAAACAAACAAACAAACAAGCTCTGGTCCACTATTAGACGACGTCGTGGGTTCGATTCCCGGACACTGTAATGGGAGAACCAGGAAATGCACCCGGGTAATTTACATTGAATAAGACACAAGTGAGGCCGAGGTTGGTGGGTTGAGAAGGACTGTTTAGTGTTTGCGTCAGTTTTTAGCATCAGGAATAGAAGAGCAAGTGCTGAACATTGCTGGGGAAGCCTAATGTGGACACACTCCGGGGGATGGCGCCACCAGTATCTCAAGTCTCCTCACACTATTCTCGGTGTGTGTGTGGGCGGGGGGGGGGTGATAACAAAAGGGAAATATTGCGCCCAGAGCAGGATTCGAACCCACACTTCTTGCCATTCCGGGGCTAGCATGTTAACCATTACACCAGCTAGGCTCCCTGATGCAACCCCCCTATCCAGGCTGCCCTGTCTATGTGGCTCCTTGCCTGAGAGGTCAATGCAGACTGCTACTACTAAATACTACACTCGTTCCCTGGAATTGGAAGTCTTTTTACATGGTTAATACCCACACTCATTTAATGCTTACAAGTATATACATACCAGGACTGCACTTGCATTCATGCATTCACAGAGTATGTTCAATAACCATACAGTGGGTAGCATATATAGGATCCAGGTCATGACAAACAGTGTCATAGGGTTGATAAAAATGGGAAATATTGCACCTCGAGCAGGATTCAAACACACACTTCTTACCATTGCAGGGCTAGCGTGCTAACCATTACACTACCTACGTTCCTTGGTTCAATCCATACCCACGAATCCCTGTTTATGTGGCTCCTTGACCGAGAGGTCAGCGCAGACTGGTTAATTGGTTGTTGGAGTTTCACGTCTTGGCAATATTTAAGGTCATATCACATTATCAGGACGTTCACCGACTTGTGACAATGCACACTCATGGCGACTTTATAGTGCTGTCCCACTGGGACTGGGAGACCAGGCCGCCAACACCAATACTCGATATCCCACACAATCACATTATCCTGATACTGTGCTAGCCAGTGATACTGTGCTAAGAAGTCCGTGTTATATCCTATTAATGCTCAGCACAAGGCTAGGTAGTGGCAAGTATCAATTGAATAACTCATTGGTTTGACTCGGCTGGGATTCGAACTCCCGACCTATCTAAGTTGGATATGAAGGAACAAATCTAGCTAAGCGTTTTGGTTTGGAACATTTTAACGCTTTCATCGGGAACATGCAGCTTGAACTGGATTAGTCGCTGGGTGGCCTCAGAGGAGGGCCTGAGCTGCTCACCATTGCTCAGCACTGCTCAGCTGATCTGGACACACTACTACGGCCGCCACTATTGCCACTGCCGGTGTTACGGGGATAAGTGGGGCGGGTTGTGTAACTCACATCTATCGGCATCACACGCCACCATTGTCGGTGTAACCCCCACCCCGCACACACACTGCCCCCCCCCCCCCACACACACACACACACTCCCCCCCCCCCCACACACACACAGCGCCACCCACTACTGATCTAATCACACGCAGATGGACCAATCAATATCGATCGCTGGACCTACGTGACCCGAGGTGCAGCCCATGTGACCGACCAATCGACCCGGAACTGGGTCAGCCGGAGGTAGGTTTGGCGTGTGTGTGTGTAGGTGCCGGAGCTACAACGGTAGTCACTGTGTGCATGGGTGGAACCTGGTGGGATGGGGGGGGGAGAGTGGCGGGGGGGGGGGGGGGGGGGGGGGAATTGGGTGGGGCTGTGGATAGGAGTTGCCTGGGGTGGGTTGGTGGTGGGGGTGGCAGTGGGGTCTCCATTCTTTGATGTGTGTAATCGGAGTGATTTCTTTTCCCCTCACTCCCTTTGTTTTTGGGGGGGGGGGGGTGCGTTTATTTTTATTTTTGAACAAAATTTGTAGTCCTCTGAATACTCATTATTCCAGCGAAGAACACCAGTTTTTTATGGCCACAATTACAATAGTCTCAAGATATGCATGGTCGTTTGCATGTTAGTCCTAAGGGCGTGTGTTGGTTTGTATATTTCCAAGATTCAGTGTGTTCCTGTAAGTAAATGATTTATATATAGAATATATATATATATGTGTGTGGGTGGGTGGGTGGGTGTGTATAATATACAGGGATGTGAGTTTTTTTGTCCCACGAATTCAAAGATTCCGGAGTTTTAATAATGAAATTGTTCATTCCTGTGATTAGTGTCTATCCGCTTAATTATGTGTTGGTGTTATATAGGAGGATAAGGGCTTATTGTTAAGTGTTATTGTATATAAAGGAAGGAAAAATGTATGTTTTCCTTCTCACAATATTACTTTTAAGGTCCTTAAAATGTTTAAATTGTGAGCTTCTGGGGATGGGCCCGCTTGGGCCTCCATTTTTTTTGCCATGGCCAATTGCATCCCTGAATATAATATATATCCAGTGCGACTGACACTGGTCAACATCTGGTTTAGGCTAGGCGGGCTGAGATGGTGCCACCGGTATTGTGTTGCGTCTTACAGAGTATAACAATAATCATAATAATAAGTAATATTCCCTTCCATATCTTTATCCTCGCATAATACTATTATTAATAGTTAATACGTTGTACATCACATATATATTATCCTTATAGCTCTCTTGATATGGTTTTAGATTTTAAATGTTGTTAGGATGTAAAGCACAAATAAACCAATGGATTAGAGTTTTGTTTGTTGAAGCTCTACGCCCTAGCAACACCTCAGGTCCTATCTGCAGTTGGAATGGGCAGTGGTTTGTTGTTCATTTTGTATGTTTTTTTGCTTGTGGGTGTGTCTAACCAAAGCTAACCTAGTAATACCGAACGCCAGGTCAGGTAGCAACAAGGATAACTTTGGTAAGTCATTGGTTTGACTCGGTCAGGTTTCAAACTTGCGACCTTCCACACGGGAAGCATGTTCTCTACCTATTCGGCCACCGCGTCCGGTCAGGTGTTGGTGGGTGTGGAGGTACTGTATAGGGTCGGGTAACGTTAGCCTCAGTGTACGTGTAACACGGACACACCTGTGTAAGCCCCGGCCCCGGGCAGGTGCTCACTCAGCTTAATTGTCGTTAATTGCGAATAGCTAGTCGCTTTTGCAACCTTTCCTGTGAGCTGCTCCCCCTCCCCCCCCTCTCCCCTCCTTCCCCCATCCCCCTCCCCCCCCCTCCCTCCCTCCCTCACACCTACCTACGATATCACCCACCGTCTAATCCACAGGGGCACCACTCCCAACCCCGTCTCTCACCCCCCCCCCCCCCTGGGGCAGCCAATTAAGCTACTTGGTGACGTAACAAGCGGTGATCGATCCGCCGGACCCCTCTACCTGAGCAGCTCAAGTGACAACACCACTCACCCTAACAACAATGATCACATTAACAACATTAGCAACACAGAACAATGAGTCACACACTGTAAGGAATGAAAGATCTCCGCGATTTCGCGGATTTCCACGATTAACACAATTTAAAAAACCAATTAACGTTAAATTAAATACCATGGAAGCAGGATATATATGACAATTGGTCAGTTCAAATCCTGTTCTTATATGACCTGAAATAATACTAGAACGTAGAGCCCAAACAAGAAATAGGGAGTAGGCATGGGTGATAAAATAGTCACAATGAGGATATTTGAAACCTGCCATCCGGAATTTCCCCGCTAATCCCTGACAAGCTATGAGTATGACTATGAGTGAAAATCCGCGTTTTCACGAAAAGTTCGCCGTCAGTGTAATACTCTCGACTTGATTTCCTTTTTTTTTTCCGGGAGATCACTTTCATCCCTGATTGTGTATACTGCTGATAATATAAAAATAGTAAATATAACCGAAAGACATGATTCTATATACGTGCGGCCATCTCTAGCGAGTCGAGGCCGACAGCTAAACCCCATTTGAATATGAAATCCTCCTCCCTACCCAAGAGGGATGTGACAATCATAGAAATGTGTTTACCCCGAAAGCTCTATCCTACATTTCGGATTAAACAATTATTTTCACATATTGTGTTCATGGTCTTAAAATTTAAAATGAAATTACTTCAAATGGCACTTGTGCATTTGCTGTAGTAGCATGGATCCTGGAATGTGTAGCAAGTAATCATCATGTCTAGAAATGGATCATTATAGAACTGTTTGGGGGTCGTTGTGATTACATTACTGTGTGATGGCTAGTTTGTGTAAATGGGAAGTTTGCCCCTATTACAAAGACTCTCATATATTCGAATCAGCGGATAATCTACAGAGATAAGTCTTTGTCCCGTGAATCAACTTTATAGTGTTGCAGTAATAGATGGAGTCGTGTAATGTAGCGATACATATTTCCCTCATCTGTCCACAGGAAGATTTAAGTCAGTTAGATAAATCATGCAGTCAATTTAGGCTTGATGTCTATTCTTATTCTTTATAATCGCCATTATAAAACTCAATAATCACCTTAGTACACGCAAAAACTCGGGCAATTTTGGATACATGTGTGCATACTAATAACTACGAACAATTTGTCATGAATTATAATCTGCACACGAAATCCGGACGGGTATTTTCTTTTTCTTAGGAGAATACCTCCTATTCAATTTGGACTGCCTTCTCTAGTAATACTACTACTAATACTACTACTACTACTACTACTAATAATACTACTTTTTTGTTGTTTTTTTGTTGTTGTTGGTCCATTAGTTGTTTAAGCAGGGGAAATTTCAGTCATAGATGACTGGTCTTCCTCATTCCACTGCTGGTCGATAGAAAGCCAGAGCCTACACTTTTACCGACCCAAGGGATTTTTAACCTCCCACACCATATAGACATGGTACTAATACCACTAATATTACTAATACTACTAATATTACTAATATTACTAATCCTACCAATACTAGTAATACTACTATTATTACTAATACTACTACTAATACCACTAATACTACTAATACTACTAATATTACTAATCCTACTAATCCTACTAATCTTAGCAATACTAGTAATACTACTATTACTAATACTACTAATACCACTAATACTCCTAATACTAGTACTAATCATACCAATACTACTAATACCACTAATCTCTAGTAATACTACTAATACCACTAATCTCTAGTAATACTACTAATAGTAATACTACTAATATTACTAATATTACTAATACTACTAATACTACTAATCCTACCAATACTACTAATACCACTAATACTAGTACTACTATTACTACTAATACTAATACTAATAATACTACTACTACTAATACTACTAATCCTACCAATACTACTAATACCACTAATACTACTACTAATACTAATATTACTACTAATACTACTAATAATACTAATACTACTAATACCACTAATACTACTAATACTAGTAATACTACTAATCCTACCAATACTACCAATACTACTATTATTATTACTACTACTACTAATACCACAAATACTACTAATAGTAATACTAACATACATTTAATACAGCGCCCCCACTAGCACTGTAGCAGCCATTCTCAGGCGCTAAAGTATAAGTAAAACTAATACAATATGGTTACAATGGTTGTAGTTGACTGCTCATAGAACCTGTCACTTCTTCCGAAAATGGCTAATCCAAGACGCGCAGACACCAGTAGCTCTGATTCCGGTGCTCCTGTACTACTCTGTTATATATGGTGTAACGCCAATGACGTTCATTTTCTTGTGGGTGCCAGTGTAGCTCTAAGTTTGGTTCTCCGATGCTGCACTGCTCGACTCGGAAATTGGCAAACAAAATTAGGGTGTACCCTCCAAATTAATTTATTTTTATTTGTTTAGCAATTTATGATAAACTTCACTTGAACACCCAAAGTAAAGTAGATTATAATAATATGAACCCAATATATTTATTTAAAACCTACGGCAGAAACTAAAAAAGAATTAAAAAATATCTTTAAAAAGTTAGCAATTTATAATAAACGCTACTTAACACCTCAAGTAAAGTAGATTATGATAATAATCAATCCAATATCTTTATTTTAAAACTATGGCAGAAACTCAAAGACCATCGCACTATACAACTTTAATCTTATGTTATTACCAATGTTTACAAGGGACTCACCTAGTATTAAGGGCACATCAGAGCAGCTCTTACACCCACAACATAACGCAACTGGCTTAAGCTGATCCCCCCCCCCCCCACCTCAACCTTCATATCACGTTGTAGTAAAAATACCCACCAAAATAACCGACTGAGCAATCCGCCATTTAGATTAATATTCCGGGAGAAGTTGCGAAATATTTGCGTCCACTGTATTAATATAGCTATTCATTAGAATTTAATTAAATTTTAAAAAGCAACCTCTATACCTTGTGTATTTACAAAAGAGCCTATCCATTTATAAGCATTGTTTCCATCCCCGGTGTCTCTAGGCCTAAGTGGATTTTGAGTAGCATGTGTGGCTTAGCAGTGATTAGTAGTGGATTGGCCTACGTTAGAACCAGTTCCACCAACAGAACAGCGGACATCTATGAATTTAACGGGAGCGCTGCATGTGGCGGAATTTCATCTGACTCCGATGGACTATTCATATTTATGTAATCCTCACTATTCATGCTTGGGTAATCCATGCACGCTGGTTTTGTACACGCCACATCCGCTGCATGCAATTCTACCTGCTAATGTTGGCCGCCACCCACCGCCACCAATACTACTACCACCACCACAACCATCACCACCCACCACCACCACTACCACCACCACCACCAACACCACCACCACCAGAATCCCAACTACCATCACGGTCACCACCACCACTATCACCCACCACCACCACTACTAGCACCACCAATACCACAACCACCATCACCACCACCACCACCACTACTAGCACCACCATCACCACCACCACCACTACTAGCACCACCACCATCACCACCAGTACCACCACCACCACCACCACCACCACCACCACTACCACTACCACCACCAACACTACTGCCACCACCACCACCACCATCACCACCCACCACCACCACTACCACCACTACCACCACCACCACCACCAGAATCCCAACTACCATCACGATCACTATCACCCACCACCACCACTACTAGCACCACCAATACCACAACCACCATCACCACCACCACTACTAGCACCACCAAAACCACAACCACCATCACCACCACCACCACTACTAGCACCACCACCATCACCGCCACTACCACCACCATTACCACCACTACCACAACCACCATCACCACCACCACTACTAGCACCACCACCACCACCACTATCATCTCCGCCAGAAGTGGTATTTTATCTAATTAAAATATGTGAGGAGAATTTCACATCAATCTACATGATACAGTATACAAATGTATAGTAAGAACCTACGACATTTGGTTATATTACGTATAATGAAGGATGGCGCTGAGATTGAGGAGCAAACAAGCCCCACCTCCGCCCATGTACACAGACCAGGTCCCAGCTTCAGTCCCTGCTCATGAGCCAGCAGACACACACTTGGAATACACATACTCTCGTTGATTCCCCAAGTTGTCCGATGATCTGCCTGATACAGCGTGTAGGTGCGTGTGGGCTGCCGTGGTGGTGTTGGCGATAGATACAGTAGAGATATGGGTCAGGTTACCTGCGCGCGCATCCATCATGGCACATGGGGGTGGGGCACCCTGCGCGGGGCTGTGCGGCATCGGATCAGCGTAGAGGGCGGGAGAAGTCATTTCAACGGATCTACAATTGCCCACTTCCATTGCCAATCTAGGCGTTGTTGTTATTGTTGTTGTTGTTGTTGTTGTTGTTGTTCTTCTTCTTCTTCTTCTTGTACTACTACTATTATTAATAATATGAATAATCAATGCTTAGGACTGACCCTCCACCCACATTAGTCATAATTACGAAACTGTCTATAGACTGCGCGCTGAAAACGTGTTGATAGCAAAACAAAGACGTACACGCAGTACAAAACTTTAATTTTATTCAAAATTAATAGAAATACATAATTTGGCATAAACATGGAAGTTCGGAATTACGAACTAGTCTATTTACATACACATAAATGCTCGGAGAATTATTTATTTATTATTATCCGCTTCAATACGAGTATATTATTCACCAATCGCTATCGTCCACTGTTTGCTGCGTAGCGAAGTTCGACAAGCTATTTCCGTTTCCGTTGGCTGGATTTTGGTGATTTCATTTTCCACCTCTATGAGTATGGGTATTGTTTATATATAGATACACCTGTTAGTCCTTAGCCTCCCCTTTGGGGGGTGGGTATTATTATTTCTATTACTATTACTACTACTATTATTAATAATACTGCTGTGGGAGTGATGTAAATGGGAAATACTATGTCTAGAGAAGGATTCAAACCCGCACTTCTTGCCATTCTGGCGCCAGTCTGCTAACCATTACACTACCTAGGCTTCCTGATGCAATCACCCTATCCACGCCTACTTGTCTATGTGGCTCTTTACCTGAGAGGTCAGTGCAGTCTTCTACACTAGTACTACTATTATTACTACTACTATTACGATTATTGCTACTACTACTATCAAGTATCGTTATTATAAATAATAATATTACCAGCAGCAGGTGAGTTGGATAAAAGCCTGCCAACAGTCAGGTGTGCCCTGTACTAGAGTGTTTCCGGTTGGTAATTCACCCATTTTGATTCCCCCAAGATTTCCTCACAGCTCTCAGGCGCAGGCCTCAACCAGCTGCGGCTGCGACCTCTATTTGCATTAGAAGGATTTACAGCCAATTAAATCAATGGTCCCAGTTATCTAGGCCAGGCGAGGCAGGCGCGGTTAGTATTCGGCACTTTACGGTAAAACACACGCAAGAAAAATAAAAGCGTATGAATATGGTCTACATTAATGGAAATGAAGACCCAAGAGTGTGCGCTTGTGGAATTGAAGTGCATTTTAATTTGGTTCATTGGTTGCGCACAAAGGGGCTGGCTCTTGGCTGTAGCCGAAGCGGCGGCGTGCCTGGGGGCACATATTCGGCGCCAGTGTATTTACGCTAAGGTGAGATGTTCGTATTTAAATGCAGTTGGAAGTATAAGATTACCAGATGTCAACTGTGGGTATCATTCATGGAGAGCGGAAGGCGACTTCCTATGGGCTCCCGTTAAATGTAGCAAGCTTCTATGTGTAGACAGTAGAAGTAGTAGTAGTAATAGTACTACTACTAGTATTTGGTTGTTGGAATTTTACGTCCTGGCAACATTTAAGGTAATATCAGGATGGGTATCGACTTGTGACAGTGCATACTCATGGTACCTTTATAGTGCTGCCCAACTGGGAAATCAGGCTGCCAGCCCCATGACTCGATATCTCACTCAGTCACATTATCCTGACACTGACCTAGCCAGTCTTTGTCCTATCCCATTAATACTGAGCACCAAGCGAGGGAGCGACAAGTATACATTTGATATGTCATTGGATTGACTCGACCAGGAATCGAACTCCCGATCTCCCACATGGGAGGTCTGCGCTCTATCGATTCGTCAGTCGTGTCCGGGAGTATTAGTTGTAGTACTTAGTATATTCACATGTCCCATACAGGAATTAAGGCATGGAGGTGTTTGCTAGTTAGTCGGGGTTTGACGTCCAAACAAAATCCAAGGTATTAACAGGATGGGCACTCGGTCGTGGATAGGACGCGGTGGTTGACATGACAGAGCAGAGGCTTCCCGTGCAGAAGGTCAAGATTTTGAAACTCATCCGACTCAAACCAATGTACCAGTCCTGATATGACCTTAGATGTTGGTAGGATGTAAAACCCCAACCAACAAACAGCCAAAGCTGAGTTAGACTAAAGACTTGTCGCTACCTTGCGTATTACTATGAAGTCACCATGAGTTCACACCAGTCGGTAGCCATCCCGATATGACCTTAGATGTTGCCTGAATGTAAAACTCCAACAAACAAACGGTTGGGATTCGAACCCACGACGTTCCGCACGGGAGGCCAGCCAGCGCTCTTACCGACCGTGGGTGTGGTAGGTGGGGTGAGCCGGTGGTGGTGGTGGTGGGTGTTGTGTTCGTAGTGTCGGTGGAAGAAAGAATCGCCATTAATTCCACCTTTGTCACACACAGACACACACGCACACATATACACCCCCCCCCCCCCACACACACACCGCTGTCGTCACAGCTGTCATACACCCACCTTCACCGGCGCCACAAGTATGTCAGTGTTGATGTCACTACTAATTTGACTAATTAAATATTTGATAAATTCAATATATCGCATGAGCTGCCGTTGCTATACACGTCACTAGGCGATAATAGCGGCCTCGTCATTGGTGCGCATGCGCGGGATTAATGTGTGTATATGCTCAGTGTTCAGCTTGCAGCGTTGCTATATTTTTCCACAAAATAGCGGGATTAATTTGGCGGGATAATTTCATTTCCGAATAGACGCCAGCCCCCGTTATTTTGTCAGACATATAATCCGTCGGCCGACGGGATAATAACGGCAATTTGTCAACGCCATCGTCGAGCCTGGATCAAAAGAGCGCACAGATAACGAGCAATTGTATTGTCGCCACCCAAACTTTTGTAAAAATGTTCAATCGGTGATGAGATTTTTAATTGCATTTGAGACTTTTTTGGGAGTCAGGGCGGTGGGGGGAGGAGGGGGGGGGGTTCGCCCACCGGGACCGGGGAGGCCCGTACGGCTGTGGATGACCGCGTGCGTGTGTGTGTGTGTGTGTGTGTGGTGTGCGTATGACACTCGGGGTGGTTGTGGTCGGGGGTGGGGGATGGGGGCGGAGTATTAGGAATAGACCGTCATTGAGCTCCAAGACTCAATCTAGTATATTGGACAGCGGGTACAGATTGGCGGGGATTGCATGGGTAGGGGGCGGGGCGGGGCTGAGGGCGTGGAGCGGGGCAGCAGCACAGGGGAGAGGGCTCCCATCCATGTGGCACTGACAGCGTTCGACACGCCGTCTGGTGTCAAAACCCGAACCTTTCCTATGGTCCGAGTGCGCAGGAGCGCGAAGGGCCACTGACATGTGTCCCTCCCTCGCTACCTCCCACCCTACCTCACCCCCTCCCGCCCCTCCCTCCGTCACTCCCTCCCCCACTCCCTCCCCCACTCCCTCCCCCGCTCCCTCCTCCACTCCCTCCTCCACTCCCTCCTCCCCCCCTTCATTTCCTTCCCTCCCCTCCATCCTTCCTTCCTCCCCGCCCCTCCTTCCCTCCCTCTGTCCCTCCTTCCCTCCCTCCACCCCCATCCCCCCTCCCACCCTCCACCTGCCGGGCAAATCTGAACCCATCAATCTTACTACCACACTGCCAATTTCTTTGCCATGAAATCAACCGATGGAAGGCTTGTTAAAATAAAGAAAACAAATAAATATATATACGTCCATTACAGATGCTGTCAGATTGTGAGGTATAATTTAATTACCAATGGAATCATGTTGCCTGGTTAGTTCCATGAATATTCACTAACGAGAACTGTGGCTCCTAGTGGTTCTGCTCCTATCCGCTGCACCAGGGTGCGCCACCCGCCACTTTCCATTATATTCACCACGTGTAGGCATTTTGCTTATATGAATATAATATACAAGCTTAAAATCTTACCACCCGAGCAGGTCTGCAGGCGGTAGTGACCAGACGCAGCTGGTATCAGGGTGGCCAGGAGCCACTCACAGGTGGCGCCATAGTGGCAAAAGTAGGAACTAACTCCTATGAAAGTAGTGTAGTAGGTACTAACTAATATATAGAAGAGAACTGATAAGTGGTAGTGTCCTTGTTTATATTCCCATAATAGATTATAGAGCATATATATATATATGAGGTATAATACATTATCCAAGTATAAAGATACACAAGGGAATTATTATTATTGTTATGCTCTGTAAGACCAAACACTGTACCGGTGGCGCCATCTATGGCCTCCACCAGAAGTAGACCAGTGTAAGTCGCACTGAAAGATTTGTTCTATATATATAGTGTATGCGGGTGCTTTTGACATTATAAGCCAGTGTTGATTGGACTCATCCAATTAGCGAGTTTGTGTCACACCGATTAGCGTTACGTGTTGTAATAGAATATGAACATAGCGGCCATGTGATTGTGTGATTATTTAAATTCTGCTAGTATTGCATTATGTGAACTGGGTTGAATGATCTAATGGTGGGACCTCCGCTTCCATTGGGGGAAGTCTTCTTGACTGAGACAAATCCAACAACTTACCTAAATTGATGCTTGTCCCTGCCTTGGCTGTCGCTAGCTTGGCTGTCACTTCGCATTCCTGGAACATATAGAATAATGTCAGATGGTGTGAGTGCGATATGGTGCTACTTATAGCATGTCATCTCTAGTGCGACATGACATCGTTATGAAAGCTCCCACATAATCACAAACAATAGACCCCGCCAGTTAACCTAGTGACATCTATCGACAGAATCTGGGACTACTCTAGTCGGGTCGTTTCCCTGACTGCATATGGTTTCACGTGCAAGATCTCCGTAAAGAATGCTTGGAAAAATAATAAAATGCTTGATTATATTCAGATATTCGTATCGTATCGCAACAGGATTCAAGTTCTTATCCTTGTAATATATCTTTAAAAAAAAAATATATATATTGTATTTTTCTTTTGGAATTTCACCACCACTCTCTTCATGTATGACACCCCTCCAGTTAAGCTAGTGACATCTGTTGGCAAAATCTGGAACTTCTCTAGTCGGGTACTTTCCAGCTTAATTGTTAGTATTAAAGCAGAATAAACAGGTTATATTAAATTGGCTTGGTATCTGCCTCTAAGCAGCAGCAAATGTTTAATAAATGCACAAGTATCTAAGTTAGATATGCAGGATCAAATCTCCGTAAGTATTATGGTTATGAAAAGTTGATGCTTTCATCGGACTATGCAGCTTTAATCAGTCTATGCACATTCACAGTAGTTCAGCTGGGACCTATCTGTGTTATAAACAAATTAAAATATATATTAAACCACACTTTCTTTTGGGTTTTATGTGTTTGGGGAGATGATGATTTGGCACAACTGGTGTTGTGGTTGGAACACAATGAGTGTGTAGTGTGCATGTGTGTGTGTGTGGGGGTAGTGCGAAATGGGGGGGTGTGTGAGTGGGTAGGTGGGTGCAGTGTTGTGGTGCCTTATGAGTCTTAGTTATGATCGTTAGTCTGGAGAGTAATGGTCAGTTAGCAAGGGGAGTGAATGCAAGGGTGTGGGGTGGGGGAGTTGGGGGGGGGCAGTGGGGGGGGGGGGGCAGCCTGGTGAGTCTCCAAGAGGAGTTTGTGGAGGGAGGGGGTAGGGGAGAGGGAGGGGGCTGGGAAGAAAGGGACAGAGAGCCCTCCCTGAGGAGGGGGGGGGGCAGGAAGTTCTGATCATTCGTTCTGTTTATGGCCATGTCCAGCTAGGTGCGCTTTTAATGGCAGCTTGACGGTTCGAGTACCGTTAGGTCAGCGCAGTACAAACACTGGTGTCGTTTGACCCGCCGCAATCTGTTCACACTGGGTACAGAAACATGGCAGTGAACGGCTTGGGACAACCTCCTCTGGCAACCCGTCTTCATCAGCCGCATGGACCAGACGGGGTGGCCGGATGAGTTGAGCGTCCGTCTCCCGTTTAGGTAGATCGTGGGATTCGAATCCATGGGTTCGAACCCTGGTCGAGTCAAACCAATCACTTAAAAATTGACACTTGTCACTTCCTAGCCAGGCACTCAAGAGTATTATTAGGATAGGGCATGAACTGGTTGGCTCAGTGTCAGGATAATGTGACCGAGTGGAATATCAGGTCATGGTGCTGATGGGTTGGTCTCCCAGGGGGGGGCAACACTATAAAGTTGCCATGAGTGCACACTGTCACAAGTTGGTACCCTGTCCTGATATGACCTTAGATGTTGCCAGGACGTAGAACTCCAACCAACCAACAAAACCAACCATCTACACACCCACGCCACCACCCACCCACACTCACGTTGCGTCACACATTGCGCGATGCTCATTTACAAATTTCTTTCACCGCCCGCCAGGGAGTTGCGTATTTGAACAGCCCTAATGGAAAAATAAAAGTTTGAGAAAAAAGACCCACCCCAAAACAAATTTAAAAAGGAAGCACAAAAACACCCAAAATGAGAAAAAAAATAGAAAAGAAGAAAACCCCGAAGAGAGAGATGCCTGGCCGGCTGCATACGGCTACGCACACTGGTCGCATGTCACGGACACATCCGTGTGTGTGGCGGGTGGGGGACCCCCCTCCCTCCTCCAGCAGGCTCGCCAGGTGCACCCAGGCGCCATGCCGGGCCTGGAGGAGCTCAAGTGAGTGGGGGTGTGAGTAGGTGGGGGAGCTGATGGAGGAGGTTGCGATGATCACGTAACAATGCAAAGGCGCATACTTTACTTCCCACGGACGGCAGTGTCCAGGGTAGCCCTAGTCAGCCTCAGTACTGTCCTGTGAGTTCCTATGGTAGCTGGAGTTCACCCTGGTAGCCCATGACCAGCCCTGACCATGTCCCGTCAGCACCTCAGGCACCCATAACCAATACTGACTGTCCTGTCACCATTTAAGGCAGGCATAGCCAACCCTGACAGTGTCCTGTCAGCACCTCAGGCACCCACAGCCAACCCTGACAGTGTCCTGTCAGCAGCTAACGCAGGCATAGCCAACCCTGACAGTGTCCTGTCAGCACATCAGGTACCCATAACCAATACTGCAGTGTCATGTCAGCACCTCAGGCACCCATAACCAATACTGACAGTGTCCTGTCCGCATCTAAGACACCCATAACCAATACTGGCAGTGTTATGTCAGCACCTCAGGTACCCACAACCAATACTGACAGTGTCATGTCAGCACTTCATGCACCCATAACCAATAATAACAGTGTCCTGTCAGCATCTAAAGCAGGCATAACCAACCATAATGGTATCCTGTCAGCACCTAAGAGTAGGACACGCATAACCAACCCTGGCAGTGTCCTATCAGTATCTCAGGCACCCATAGCTAATCCCGACAGTAGCCTGTCAGAACCCCATATGGCCATATTGGACCCTGACAGTATCATATCAGTACATCAGGTAGCCATATAGAACTCTGACAGTACCCTGTCAGTACCACATACACCCGTATTGAACCCTGACATTGTCCTGTCAGTACCTCAGGCACCCATAGCTAATCGTGACAGTGTCTTGTCAGCACCACAGATAACCATGTTGAACCCTGACAATATCCTGTCAGTACCACATACCCATATAGAACCTTCACAGTGTCCTATCAGTACCACAGACACCCATATTGAACCCTGGCATTGTTCTGTCACTGTCAGTACTACACCCACCAACATTGACAGTGTCCTTTCACTGTCAGTACCAGTGACACCCATAGCTAACCCCCACAGTGTCCTGCCTATCCCTCAGATAACCATACTGAACCCTGTCAGTCCCATCTATTAATATGCATACAATTAACCGCACCACTCTTGCTTTGCTCTGGGGCTTCCTTGCGTCACTACTATCACATCTCCGTGCGCAGCCGCAGTGTGGCGCGCGTTGAAGCCAGACAGACACCCACACTACTCAGTAGCATGCACCACCCCCAACCCACCCACACGTCTGCGCCCCATCCCTAGAGGTATTCGGATGGTGACTTTGTCAATTCCTATTCAACTTCCGTCATCAAAGCATCCGGCATGGTACCTCCGGCTTGTGTGTGTGTCTCTCTCTCTCACTATCTCTCTGTCTCTCTCAACATCTCTCTGTCTCTCTCCCCCTCTCTCTCTTACACACACATACACAAACACGCATGCATATCTATGTGATGGATAACGCATTATGCGAGTATAAAGGTGCGGAAGAGAATTATTATTATCGTTATTATCACTATTATTTTGCATCTCTCTCACACAGACACGCACAATACACACACATGCGCGGGCATATATATTTGATGTATGACGCATTATGCGAGTAAAAAGGCGCGGAATGGAATGATTATTTTTGTTATTGTTATTATCACTATTATTCTGCATAGCGCCAGCTCCTTGCTATGTTCATGATGGTGGCGCCTCCACCGGCGTTCCTCGTCACTACCGGGCATGCTAAACAGCCACTCGCATCCCCGTCATACTCACACACATACACATACGCACACACCTTCATAACCACACAAATACCTTCCCAGATACCTTCCCAGATCTTTCCCAGCCAGTCATTATACACGCCCTTATACTCACACACACGCACACACCCTCATAACCACATACCCCCTCCCGACCCACCCACATATTCTCACATAATACCCAGCCAGTCATTATACACGCCCTTATGCTCACACACACACACACACACACACACACTCATAACCATATACCCCTCCCCACCCACCCACATATTCTCACATAATACCCACCAGTCATTATACAACGCCTTATACTCACATCACACGCACAACACTCTCATAATAACCACATACCCCCTCCCCACCCACCCACATATTCTCATATAATACCCAGCCAGTCATTATACACGCCCTTATACTCACACACACACGCACACACTCTCATAACCACATACCCCCTCCCCACCCACCCACATATTCTCACATAATACCCAGCCAGTCATTATACACGCCCTTATACTCACAAACACACACGCACCACCCTCATAATCACATACCCCCTCCCCACCCACCCACATATTCTCACATAATACCCAGCCAGGCAGCACTAACTACCCCTCTTTCCGCCTGCCCTAGTCGCGGAATACTGCTTCACTTGAATGTTAAATAATTTCCTTTAAACAGCAAGAGGGAACAAAATATCGAATAGAAAAAAACACGAAAAATAAACAAATCTCACATCCTCCCATTTTTTGTGTGATACCCCCCGTCCCTCCACACACTCACCCCCCCCCCCCACCCCCCGCCCCCCGGTACTGCAACCCATGCTCACCACACAGGTATCACAGGCGAGCAGGCAAACATCACAAAGGCACTGATACCGTCGCCACCCCTCGGTGTACCTGCGTCAGATCTCAACGTTAATGCTAAATACAGATTTGCACACACACTTCTCATCACAACTTAAAAAAATCAACAAAAAATGTCCCCACCACACAATAAAAAGAACAAAAACAATAACAAAAACCACCTCACTTAAAAACCTCTCACCCTTCACACCACAACTCCTATGATGCATCCGCATCTCCTTTCGTATCTCCCTTCCCCACATCCCTCTCCCGTCTCCACCCCCTCTCCCCTCCTCATCCCCAATCCGCCCCTCTCCCCTACCCCTGCCCCCTTCCCCCTGCCCCCCCCCCTCCCCCCCCCCCCCCCCCACACACACACACACACTACCCCTCCCCGTCCCAATCACGCACCCCATGCCGGCTTTAATTGCGTGACATAACCCTGGTGCATCACGGCAGTCAACCCCCGCCCTTCACCCCTCCCCCTCCCCCGCCGCCACCTCCTACCCAACCCCACATCACCCCGCCCACCACACGCCGCCCACCACACGCCGCCCACCGCCCACCGCCCGCGGTTGTACCCGTGTGGGAGACCTAGCCAAGGAGGTGTCATAAAGGCACACCCTCTGGGATAGACTTTCACCTGTGACACATTTTCACTAACAGTTCACTGATCAATCACACGTGTTTACTAACAGTTCATTGAGCAATTGCTTTCTCCCCTTCGCAGTGTTGAGGGGTAGGGTGTTTTTGTGACACGGGTTGATGGAATCGACCCAACCCACTGAACTAGTGCACCTAAATGAAGGAACCCACCACCTATTTACCGCCTGGGTTCTTGCGTTTCAACAAAGCCTTTTGTTTGATTATTGGTATGTACCTTGGGATATTGTTTGTATGTCTGATGTATAAGGACTTATACAAGTGTAAACAGTGGAAGTAACGTTGCCTATTTCATCACTCCTCTTTTTTCCTGTGAACATGACTGGTGGTACCACCTCTCTCCACACCTCAGTAATTGCTTCAGACTGTAAGTCTCAGTGCATGTATATATAATATAATATATACAATATATGTAATATATGTGATATATAACGTATTATGCGAGTATAAAGATACGTAAGGGAATATTACTTATTATTATTATTATTATTATTGTTATCCTCCGTAAGATACAACACTCTACCGGTGGCGCCATCTCGCCCACCTCACCTCCCCGGATGTTGACGACTGTCAGTCGCACCGATATATATAATATATATGATATATATTAGAATATATATATTTTATAATATTTACGTGTACTTTATAACATATTATTGGAATATAAACGGATACACTTCTCCCCTCAGTTTCTCCCGTTTAGTTGACCAATACTGACAAACTACAGGTACTATGACCCGGATTTAAAACTTTACCGGTGGGCTACAATATATGTTATTATTAATACTATTAACCTGGCAGAGAATACATATTGCACTATCATTATCGTCGTGCCATAATACTTGTTACGTCGATGCTCTTTTATGATATGTTGGTAGACCGTGGGATGGTGGGTTCGGACCCTGATCGAGTCAAGCCAATGACTTAACAATTGATACTTGTCGCTTCCTAGCCAGGCGTTCGGCATTATTAGGATAGGGCAAGGACTGGTTGGCTCAGTGTCAGGATAATGTGACTGAGTGGGATATCAGGTTATGGTGCTGACAGCCTGGTCTCCCAGTGGGGCAGCACTCTAAAATCACCACGAGTGCTCATGGTCACAAGTCGGTACCCGTCCTGATATTAGATTAGATGTTGCTAGGACATAAAACAACAACAAACTAACTTTTATTATAAGTACTTAGTGAAATGTTAGCCACCAGTAATGTATATATTATATATGTCCCATATATATTGTATTAAATGTACGTTTCATGTATATTGCATTCATATCAGTATTACACTTTATTATAATGCTAGTCGTATTTTGGTTTGTAATGCCATTCATTTACATTTATTTAATATAGTGCTAGATATAATGAACTGTTTTATTATATACACACATATACATTGAACTACATCACCAAGTTTATCCTTTCATATTGCCTTGAATCATACTATGTGTCGGTTGAGATAATTTGAATTGTTTATTATAGCTAATGGAATATGCATTATAGCCTAAGGTAGATAGCCTATAGCCTAAGGTACATAAATGTATGTAGGCCATGGAGAACAACTTAATCAGGACCATGCCCTGATGCCACAATTCAAGTGCCACTATCCCCGGAGCCAAACTATATGCAGGATGCATAACTATAAATACAATTATATACATGCATATAAGCATACATGTACAAACTTGCAGATATCCATAGATACAAATACATAGAAATACTTACATACACGTACATAGACTTACATAGACTTACATAGACTTACATACACTTACATACACTTACAAACACTTACACATACTTACACACACTTACATACACTTACATACACTTACATACACTTACATACACTTACATACTTACATACACTTACATGCACTTACATACACTTACATACACTTACATACACTTACATGCACTTACATACACTTACATACACTTACATACACTTATATCCACTTACATGCACTTAGATAAACTTACACACACTAACATATGCTTACATACACTTACACACACATACATGCACTTACATACACTTACGTACACTTACATACACTTATGTACACTTACATGCACTTACATGCACTTACTACATACACTTACATACACTTACATACACTTACATGCACTTACATACACTTACATACACTTACATACACTTACATACACTTACATACACTTACATACACTTACATACACTTATAAAGTTACATACACTTACATACAATTACATACACTTACATGCACTTACATACACTTACATACACTTACATACTCTTACATACACTTACCTACACTTACATACACTTACATACACATACATACACTTACATACACTTACATACACTTATATACACTTACATACACTTACATAAACTTACAAACACTAACATATGCTTACATAGACATAATGCAATTACATGCACTTACATGCACTTACATGCACTTACATGCACTTACATACACTTACATACACTTATATACACTTACATACACTTACATAAACTTACAAACACTAACATATGCTTACATACACTTACATGCACTTACATGCACTTACATGCACTTACATACACTTACATACACTTACATACACTTAAATGCACTTACATAAACTTACATAAACTTACATAAACATACACTTATATACACATTCAATGATACATAGACATACATACATACAAACATACATTCGCCGTGAATATGGCCTGTGCTGCCGACACGGCGTAAAGCAACCACCAATCAGTCAATCAAACATACATACATACATACATACATACATACATACATACATACACATACATATGTATATATACACATACATACACAGGGTACACATACATATAGCGGACGCAGTGTTGAATCGGTAAAGCGCAGCCTTCCCGTGCGGAGAGTTGGGAGTTCGAATCCCAGCTGAGTCAAACAAATGGCTATACAATTGATACTAGTTGCTACCTAGCCTGACTCTCGGCATTAATAGGATAGGACAAGGACTGGTTAGCACAATATTAGGATGATGTGACAGTGGGATATCAGGTGATGGTGCTGGTGGCCTGGTCTCCCAGTGGGTCAGCACTATAACGTCACCTCGACTGCACACTGTCATAAGTGGGTAGCTGTCCTGATATTACCTTAGAT
>CM059193.1:82112165-82164665 GCA_030323885.1 Branchipolynoe longqiensis | reverse complement strand
TATACATATATATATATATATATATATATAGCCCAGCTCATACTCAATGATAGCCCCCCCCCCTCCCCCCACACTCCCCCATTGCCAGCGTGGAGGAGGCTGGCCTTGGTGGCAATGGGGGAAACCCTGGTGGACCAATGACACCCCTGGATGCCCCCTAACTCCGTGTGGGCGTGTGGGAGGGTGGGTTGGGTGGGTTGGGTGGGCAAGTTTGGGTGTCCAGACAAATAAGGAAACACTGTACTCACAAGTAAGTAGTCAGTGCTGAGCGCACCCGCCGGAAACAGGCACTACAATCCCAGCCCTGAGTGCACCGGTCAGCAACTCACGCATGCGCGCACACCAATCGGTGCGAGACAGTGTAGGCGATGCTCCATCGGGGGTGACAGTGTGGCGTGCCACTGCTCACCTGTTCACAGGTGCGCATGCTTGTTGACAGTGTCTTGTTGACAGAGGCTTGTTGAAAGTGGCTTGTTGACAGTGTCTGGATGTGACGTCTGACGTCGTCAGCGAAAGCTACCTCTGCCTGCTGAGCTGGCTCTAACTAGGCCTGGCCACCACCAGCAGTAACCCAGAAGGTATTTTCAGAAAATATTCCTCCTCGGACAGCAGGTGGCTGTGCCTCCTACCCACCTCCCTCCCTCCTCTCCTCCGCACTCCCACCCTCCTTCCCCTTCCCCCCTGCCCCCCCTCCCCCTCCCCCCCTCCCTCCCTTCTTCTGACCAAGCTCACTCAAAATCGCTTCAGTGTTTTTCTCTCCCCTCTCGGCAGTAGACTGCGGTAGTGAGTGGTGTATGTGTGTGGCGGTGAAGAGGGGGATGATGTTGGGGGGAACATTGATGTGTGCTTGGAATGGTTGTTAGAGGGGAAAGTTGGGGAGGTGGGGAAGAGGAGGAGGAGTGGAGAGAGAACATTACTTCCCTACTAATGATAATTATGTCAATTTGGCCGATGACCTTTATAGAATTTTAACAAAGAGACCTATGACTATTAATAAGGCGCGCCACCTTTGTGAAGAAAGAATGCGACTGAAGTTCGTCATCGCGCGCAGCTGTGCGCGCGCTGCCTGTCACCGGAAGTGCCAAATTTGGACTCGGACCGTCGCCGATTTACGTGGGAGTTGTCAGTGAGTGGAATTCTTGGCCACCTCACCTGCTAAATATAGTCTAGGCGCGCTATTTTTGAATCGACGCCCGGGCGCCCGACACCCGGCACCCGGCGCTGGGCGCCCGGGCCGAAATTCCACTTAAAATGGCATTTTTCATCGGCTGGCTACATTGTTGCTGATCAATTAGCGCTGGTGCTGACGACGGCTGGCAGTGGTGAACCTATGGGCCGTCGCCGCTGCCGCCGCTGGTGACGCCGGACACTTGGCCAAACTGGGTGTCGCGGGGAGGGGGGTTGCTGGAGGAGGGAGCGGTGGCAGATGTTTGGCCGGGGCGGTGCGGGGCAGCGCCGGCCAAGAGTACCGGGGAGGCAGCGAGATGTTGCCGCGTTCGAATGGCAATTAGGCAGTGGACGCACCTCCCCGAAGTCGGGAGCAGCGGCCATGACTCAGCCGACACGAGGCTGAGGTCCGGCCGGGTGATGTCGCTGATGACGCTCGAGGCCCGGCGCCCGGCGCCCGGCGTATACTGGGGAGATTATGTCATTGCCGTATTCGTCTAAGATAGTTCGGCGCTCTGTGGGTGAGGAGTGTGAGTGAGCGTGTTACTGTGCGCGGCGGGGAGGTGGGGGGTGGGGGGGGGGGGGTGCTGGCAGGGGCAGGGGCAGGTTGTTTGTTTGTGTGCTTGGCGGCGGTGGTGGCGGTGGCGGTGGCGGCGGCGGCGTCGGCGGTGGTGGCGGTGGTGGCGGCTAGCTCCGGGAAGTTGGAGGCGGGACAGCAGGTCAGGCAGGCGCATGCGCAGGAGCTGCGGACTATTTGGAGCGTGTGCGATCATGGTGCCGAATGGGTGTGAATGGATCATGGTGTACGGCGGACGTGTGTGAGTACGCGCAGATGTACGCGTGGTGAGTGTGTGTATGTGTGTGTGTGACTGTGCGTCTGTATTATGTGTGTTTGTTCGATGTTCGTGTGCGCGCCTATGTGCTTGTTGTCTGAGCACGAGTGGTGTGCTGTGAGTGTATGCGCATTGTATGTGTGTCTATGTGCGTATTGCCTGTAGGTGTGTGTATTGAGTGTGCACTTGGGTGATTGTTTGTATGTGCGTGCTATCTGAGTATGCATGCGTTGTGAGTGTATGCAGTATGTGTGCATTGTGAGTGTATGCACGGTATGTGTGTGTACTTGTGTGTTTCTATGTGCCTACTATTTGTAGGTGTGTATTGAGTGTGTACTTGTGTGATTGTTTGAATGTGTGTGCTATCTGAGTATATGTGCGTTGTGAGTGTATGCACGATACGTGTGCGTACATGTGTGTTTCTATGTGCCTGCTATCTGTAGGTGTGTATTGAATGTGCACATGTGTGATTTTTTGTATGTGCATGCTATCTGAGTATGTGCGTTATGATTGTATGCACGCTAAGTGTGTACATGTGTGTTTCTATGTGTCTACTGTCTGTAGGTGTGTATATTGAGTGTGCATATACATGATTGTTTGTATGTGCGTGATATCTGAGTATGTGTGCGTTGTGAGTGTATGCACATTACATGTCTATGTGTGTGTTTCTATGTGCTTGCTATCTGTAGGTCTGTGTATTGAGTGTGTGTGTATGGTTGTTTGTTTGTATGTGTGTGTTGTCTGATCACATGTGTCTACTAAGTGTAGATCTTCATGTGTTTGTATGTGTATGTACTGACTGTATGTGAATACACCTAGTGAGTACACATGTATTTACGTAATGTATGCATATATGTTGTGTTTAAGCCTAGGTCACACCTACCCTGATCAGGGGCTGGACGAGCCATGACCCATGATCCAGTGTGGTCCATGGCGATCCGTGGCTCATCCGTGGCTGGTCCTTGGTGATCCTTGGCTGGTCCAGCCTCATCTGGGGTCGGCCTCGGTTGTTTAAACATGTTTAAAACATCAGGGGTGATCCGTGAATATTGCAATCCGGGCTCAATCGGGTATCATCCGGGTGTAATCCTAGACTCATCCGGGTAGTCTGGGAGTTGTGCGGGGGTAGTCCATGCCCCATCTGGGGAAGTCCGGGGCAGTCCACATATTTTTTTAACTGAATGAGCCACATTTTAGCCACGGTTTAACCCGGACCAGCCCTGGACTAGCCCCGACAGAGCCACGGACCACTCCTGGACTGCCTGGATAAGAACCAGACAAGCCGGATGAGCATGGATTAACCACGCATTGCCACGGATAGACCAGTTTACCATGGATCAATCCAGGATGAGCCCTGTTTTTGGATATATATATATAGCAGGAGCAAGTCCACTTCATTCATCACTTGCAACTTGACTCTCAGATGGTTTACATCATGGATGCATGCATGCGGAAGCAGAGGCAGCAACTACAGCTGCTGAACTGGCAATTACAGCTACATCAATGACAGAATGTTAACAACATGATTATGCTCCAAGTTCTGCAGATCCACAGAAGACTTTAAGAGAAGACAGAGAAGAAGTGTGTTGGTGCGTCCATGGTTGGAGAGAAGAATTCAATTTGGCCAGTTCACAAGTCTAATGCATGAGTTATGTATCGAAGATGTTCGTACCTACAGAAACTTTCTATGCATGGATCCGGCTATGTTCGAGGAGGTTTTCCATCGCATCAGAATCATGAAGAGGGACACTTTCTACAGTTAACATGTTAACACATGGATTGAAACTGTCATTCACACTGCGATACCTAGCCTCTGGTGACAGCTATCATTCACTCATGTACGGTTTCCGTGTTCCTCACAACACCATCTTGCTCGCCGTTCATGATGTATGGGAAGCTATAATTGCAGACTATGCCAAAGAGGTCATTCAGGCTCCAACTACAGAACCGCAATGGAGAGAGGTATTGCTGAGCAGTTCTCTACAAGATGGCAGTTTCAGCACTGCCCCGGAGCCCTTAATAGGAAATGTATCCCGATCCAATGCCCAGCCCATGGAGGATCTGAGTACTACAACTACAAGGGATTCCACTCTATCATATTGATGGCTCTAGTGGATGGTGACTACAAATTCTCCTGGGTCGACATTGGGAGCAATGGCTCTGCAGGAAACGCTCAAGTCTTCAACCGTTCAGAACTGAAGCAGTACAGAGAAAAGGAACGACTTGGTATTCCAGCTGCATAGTTGCTGATGATGCGTTCGCCCTGAGAATGTGGTTTATGAAACCGTTCTCCAAGCGTCACCTAAGAATTCTGGAAAGAATCTTCAACTACTGACTGTCCAGGGCCTGCCGAATTGTCAAAAATGCATTCAGGATTCTAGCTCTCCGCTACCAGTGCCTCCAAACAACCATGAGATAGAGGCCAGCAACAGTTGTGTGGATAGTGTTGGCATGTATCTGCCTACATAATTTGACGCGGATGAAGTCCGCAGCTCGTCACAATGCAGAGATAGACTAGGAGGACCCCAATCACAAAATCGTTCCTGTAGCCTGGAGACTGAACAATCTTCTTGCCGGCATCTACGGCACACGTGGGAACAGAATGACAAAGGATGTAAAATACCAGAGTTAATATCTTAGTGCCTATTACTAGGTACCGGCAGCGAAATTAAAAAATATGCCTTTGGTCCAATATTGTTGTTCCTTCCTGTAGATGTTGAAATTAGAAACCCAAATCCCAAAAGAGTTGTGCTATATATAGTATTGTTCTGGAGATAATAATTTTTTAAGATTAAATATATAAAAATGTATTAATTTTGAATTAAAGGTGGAACTTTGACCAAATATAATATAAATTGGAAGGATGTGAGGGGCGTTCTGCTAACCAATTTCTATTGTATATATATAAAGGAATTTAAATTGTCAATTGCTAAATCAATTAGTAAAGCAGATTTTTAATAAGACAATGTCAAAAAGTGCAATTCATAACCAAAGAAAATCATTCTGATTTGGCCAAATAGCCATTTTTAAAGCATGATATTTTCTTGGAAAACTGCAACAAGACTGTATAAATGCTAAATAGTTCACCGATCCATAACAGTGTAACACCCTATTTTCTTTCGGAGCTTTATATTCAGAGAATCAAAAGGATATTTTCATCCTAAAATGTCAAAAAGTGTAATTGTTTACATGTAAACAGCATCTGTAAGTGAAATATTTTCAACATTTTAATTTTGAAAGCTCATTGCAGCAAAACAATCTTTTGAATCTTCCTCATATTTGGCACAGTATTCCAATAACCATTCACTGAGACTAATAGATATTATTGATATCAATATTATATCCAAAAGTATGGAAAATGTTGAATTTTGATTGAACATATAAAGACAAATTGTCAGAAAACCAAATATATCAATTTAATGAATATTTAAATGTTCATTGTAGCTTAACCAATTGGTTAAACTTCCTGTAAATTGACAGTGTACATCATCTGGAGGTAATACATATTGTGATATTAATATTCTGTGTAGAAATACAAACATTGCATTTTGATTGTGCTTGCAAAAGAAAAGTGTACAAAATAAAAGATAAAGATTTGTTCATCAAGCTTTGAACACTCACTGTGGCTCATCCAATAGGTGGATCTTCTTCCAATTTTGCAGACATATCATATGGAACTAATGCATATTAGCTATGACAATAATTGAGCTAAAAATATTAAAAGCTGCATTTTGATGGCAAATACAGATTAAAAATGTCTGAAACCAAAAATATTGATTTAAATAAATCTTTAAACATTCACTATGGCTAGAGCAATGGGTGGATCTTCCCCAAATTTGGCCCAATATTAGATTATATATTCTCTGATATATCTCAATAGATATCAATGTCATATACATGTGTCACCATTGTGAAACTAGTGTGGTCAGGTTGGTGTCAATATTCTGTCTGCGGCTTTTGCGCTAAATAGCACTATACTAAGATTGGTATCATTGGAAAGGAAAACAAATTGTTTATCTATCCAAATCAAATCTTATTAGGTTTAACATATTTTTTAATTCGGTAGATGGGCTTTAAACTTTCAAAATTATTTAAATTGCAGAATTTTATCTGATTGACCTTTTTGTCCTAGGGCAAACCATATATGCTTAGAAAGCTGAGGTCATTGCGCTTCTTCTGGTATCATCCCTGACTTTCTCCGATCTAGTGCAAGGAAGTGCGAGCCCATTAAAGAGACCCTGTTTTCAGAATCATTTTCATTTACATCAGTAATGAAGGAATATTCACTAAATACACTCATCATGCAAATGGAGTTTACTTAAATACAACCTTACTATATATTCAATCCAACAACATCGGATAGAAGATATGTTGATGTTCTAGGTTATGTAATTCCATCAAAATCAAATCCATACAGAAATAGTTGCAAGCATATGAATATTGATGAAAAAAAGCACCATTCCTGGACTTTTCCAGGGCACTGCCGCTACCTACTATTACATGTCTGAGGCTGGATCTGTGCCTTTGCAGGATGCTATGATATGAACTATTACGAAGTGTGAACTGTTAATGTGGCCGGTCCACTTGATATGAAATTGTGACAAGCGAATTCTACTTAACATTGAAATGTGCAATTATTATCTGAAAAGAAACCTAACTAATAATAAAGATATCGTAAATTAATTTAATTTGTTTGTTATTTCTTGTTGTTTATTGTTGCTATAAGAGCTTTACTCTTTAGTCCCTGTATTACATGTGACATTTATCAAGAGGGGGATGTTGTTTTCAGAAAATGGGGTGACATTTGGTAATTATTTGTTATTTAATTTCAGATAATTATTAACTTTATTACAAATCACTATCAACTAAATGGACTCAGTCATAAATATATATTGTAACAAACACAATTCATTTTTGGTTTCAAATTTTTCATATTTTTATTGTCAACAAGTGAAAATAATAAACTCTATGATATGTACACAATCACAATTCTGTTTCACAATCACAATTACAATCACAATCACTCACGATTTACATAACTCAATAAACACAACATGATTGAGTTATGATGTAAATCGTGAACTGAACTTCTGTACACGATTTACATCATAACTCAATAAACACAATGTACAGAAGTTCAGTTCACAATCACAGAGGCTGCACATGAGGATTGCGTCCTATCCCAACCATTAACGTTGTAAAGCTGAGATCCGAGAGTTCCATTAAGTTTCTGACACTGCTCGCTGGTGTGCCAGTCGATGGTGTCCCATAGTTCGGAGATGTGCCGTCGTCCAGTTGTGGAAGGGCCGGGTTGGGAAGTCATCCACACAGTTTCCGAGCCTCCCTGGCTCTGTCCCAATGGTTGTAATCCCATCGGCAGCACAGGGAAAGCAGGGAAAGGAGCTGGTAGTTGAGGCTATGGAGGTGGTGCTTGTGGTTGTGGAATTTGTAGCTCTTGTGTTTGTTACCTCTGCCGTGCCAGTTGTAGGCTTTCCATCCGTAAATGCATTGCCAAGGCAAAACTTTCTGTGTAGAACTGTCCCAAAAGTGAGGGGTCGATATCTTCTGCAATCGACCCCATGATCCCCACATTATCGGTGACAACACTTTCAATGGGTGTAGCATGCCGCTTATCCGGCCCTGCATTATTCCAGCCTCCTCCTGCTGGTCCTGCAGGTTCAACAGTAATTGTTCAATGTCTGTATTTGGTGTACGTGGGTTCGTCTTCCCCTTGCTTGCTATCTGAGGAGTTTTGGGTTGAGTTGCTGGCTGAGTTGCCAGTGGTGGTGCCTGGTCAGCTGGCGTCAAATTGTTGTCATCATCATCACTGCAATTAGGTAGTAGGATGAGAGGGGCTGCACCAGAATTTGAAGTTGTTGGTGTGGCTGTAGCTGTTGCTGTTGCTGTGGTTGTTGTTGTTGTTGCTGTCAAAGCCGGTGGGATGGGTTGCAACAGGGACTGCAGAGTGAACCTGATCTGAACGGCTGCCACACGATGTGATTCCTCAGGAAGCCGAAATGCTCCTTGATGTAGATCTCCTGACTGGACAACTCCCTCGCTGCAGCACAGGACTTGACATCCCTCAGTTTTCCCACCTTGGTCCAAACCAGACGGGATGGCCGAATGAGTTAGAACGTCCATCTCCCGTGTTGGTAGACCATGGGATCGTGGGTTCGAACCCTGGTGGAGTCAAACCAATGACTTAAAAATTGATACTTGTTACTTCCTAGCCTAGCACTCGGCATTATTAGGATAGGGCAAGGACTGGTTGGTTCAGTGTCAGGATAATTTGACCGAGTGGTATATCAGGTCATGTTGCTGGTGGCCTGGTATCTCAGTGGGGCAGCACTATAAAGTCGCCATGAGTGGGCACTGTCACAAATTGGTACCCACCCTGATATAACATTAGATGTTACAGGACGTAAAATTCCAACAACCAACCAACTACTAATAAGACAACCACCACCACTACCACCACCACCACCCCACCACCGCTACTACTACTACTACTACTACTAGTACTACCACACCGCCACCGCCACCACCACCACTGCCACCGCCTCCACCAAAGCCCACTACCACCACCACCATTCCCACCACCACCACTACACCACCACCACCACCACTCCCTCTCCCACCACCATCACCACCCCGACCCCCGCCACCTACTGCCAACAAGCACCGCCGCTGCCATCGCTATCTTCCAAGTCCCGGAAGTCAATATCTAGAGAAGAGCAATCTGGGGCAAACCGGAAGTACCTGAGCATGCCGAAATACACCGAGATGCACTGTGGTTAAGAGCTTCTGTCGATGCTACCCAGGAAAGAGTAGTCTTTTATTAAATTTGTTTTTTATAGATAGAACACCCCCCCCCCCCCGTCCGCTGCACCTCCTTCTAGCGTGCCCCCCCCCCCCCCCTCATCCTAGCCATTCCCTACAAGTATCCAGCCCCATTGTCTCTCCATCCAGACACGTGTGAATAAAAAGATTTTAAAAACCCAGGAGAAAATGAAAATGGTCAGACGAGTTTCTCGTGTTTCACTTTAAACACATTTTGATGTTCAGACGCGGGTGGGATGGCGTTTCTTTGAAACGCTCGCTCACGGTAATAGTCTTTGTTTGATTTTTTTTTCGTGGTTCCTCGGAGAGATTCCTCCAAATATAATGGCTGGTTGGATATTTCATATGGATATATGAAGGCTGTGATTTCATAAGGGTCACCGATGACGTTAGATGATGAGTTTTTTCTCCTCCCTCCCCGCTCAGTGGAAATGAGGAAAAGGAAGGTTAAAATGACATTTACGTGCCTTTTAAAATAGACTAATTATCTCATTCTTAGAATGTTATGTCCAGAGTGTGGTACTCATTAGCTTTACACCGGACACTTGGAGAACCGCCAGGAATCTCTCAGCCTCCCTTTTTAAAATTAAAATTAAAAATCCTTTCTTTTAAATATGGAAATTAGCATTTCCCAGAGCACTTGTCTGCAGTGTTTACTTCCTCTAGAAATGAACCAACTTGGAGAACCTCCCTTTTGAAGATATAGACTGACCGATTTGTAGAGGGATATGTGTGTGTGTGTATGTGTGTATGTGTGTGTATGTATGTATGTGTGTGTGCATGTATGTATATATATATATTTTACCTCGGTATACAGCCTCAGGCTAGCCTCAGGCTAGGGAGAAGGAAGCACGTGAGGTACCAGCAATTAGCATATACAACTCACGACTGGATTACGTGTCGTTGGGTTGCTCCGGCAAATTTAGTCTACATACAAGCTAATACGCAGTAAGTATCATAAAAACTGTGGTTAGCTTAATTATGATGCATTAGAGCATCATTATGGAAAGTTTAGACTTTCTTTGGTCCATTTTGGACGAGTTATTTGGTTATAAAAAACCAAGGATAGAATTCCTTCTCGAAGGATTGAAACCGATCATTAGCGGTTCTGTCAACACCCGAGTCACCGTGTGATTATGGGTAGAGATGTGGGCTCTGCCTTGTCTCCTGTGGAAATTCTCTCGTACTCTAATAGAGAGTAATGTTGGAGATGCTCCTGGGTTTCTTTTATAGACTCCCCACAAACTTTTTCAGGCGTTTCTCCGAGTTTCGTAGCATTTTCTCCAACTTGTTGACGTTGTAGTCACAGGTGGGAGAAGTGTGCGGAACAGAGGGATGGGCGGGCCGATACACTGGTCCCGACCCCGCGTAAGGTTTGGGCTTGACCCACAACCCACGCACAAATTTAGCTTATTACGCCTGTGTTATAACGGTATAAACACGTTCTCTAACACCAATAGATGTCCAAATGAGTTTGAAACAACCATGTTGTGACATATATATATACCGGGACTGATCAAAAAATTTTGTTTCAGCTCCCGATGGCCACGAAGCGGAGTAAGCGCGGTGCAGCAGCAGCCGAGGGGCGTGTTCCGAGTGGCGGGGACGAGGAGTACGACTCCTCACCCGTGTTGTCTACAGGGCCTGCGACACAGCCCGGGGCGCATATTCTCTCCGAGGAGGACATAGTGCCTGGCGGCGCCGCGCCCCAAAATTGGGAGACGCGGTTTGCGGCGATGGAGAGTCATATAATGGCTCTCAAACCACCGGTGTCTTGTAAACGGCGAGTGCCGAGTGTTCAAGAAGAGTCTTCTCTGGAGGATTTCTCGGACACAGACTCAGCGATGGAGCTTAGGGCTCCTCCTCCTTCTCCTAAATGGAGGAAGAAGAAACAGAGTGTTTCTTCGGGTGATGAGTTCACCAAGGAGAGGGGGAAGACTGGGCTTCGCAAAAAGCGCAAGACCAAGTCCAAGAAGAAGAAGAAGAAGAGGAAAGTTTCTTCTTCTTCTGACTCGTCCACGGATCCCACATCCACGGAATCGGACTCAGACACGCAATATGAAGGTGTCTATGCTGCCATTGGGGGCAAAGTGGCAAAGAAAGTGGAGAAGCCAAGGGCTAAGCATGTGAAAACCACTACGCTTATGCGTGAGAACATTAATGGCCATTTCCGCACGTTTAAGCTGGCGGAGATTATTTCTAAGTTATCAGATGAGTTAACAGGCATTAAAGGTGTTCCCAACTCCATCATTAAGGAGATGGATCGAGATGTCAATATGACGGAGGACCGCTCCAGAGCCGATTAAAGGGAAACCTTTAGATAACACCAAAATGTTTGGCGGTCAACTACAATACCTCTATAAAGAGGTAGAAACTGCAGCCAAGAGTGGCAAAAACATGGATGGTAAGAAGACACAGGAAACTCCTCGTTTCAAAAGGTCACGAGGGGATTTTCGTCCACGGCGGTTCACCAGAGGAACCAGACCGGGCTCAAACTTCGGTCAAGCTTTTCGGGGCCGGGGCGCTCGCTCAGGCTGGACCGACAACACCATACGGCCACTAGGCCGAGGTGTCAACTCGCCGAGACCCTTCCCCAGGGGCGGGTCCAAGTAGAGGTTGAAACACAAACGTTAGAAGTCTTTCCAGCCTCTAAAACCACACAAACTGTAAGCAACTTTGTGGCTGGTAATATTAATAATCATATTTCTGAGTGGCACAAAATTACTAGTGACCAAGAAATTTTACGAATAGTTAGGGGTGTTCACATTCCCTTCACACAAATTCCGGTACAAGGCAGGATACCTTTTCCTTATAACATTGAACCGGTTGAACGAGAGGCACTAACTAAACAGGTACAAAAATTCTTTGAGAAAGGAATTATACAAAAAGTGACATACTGTTCAGGAGAGTTTATTTCAAACATCTTCTCGAGACCAAAGCCTAATGGCGAGGTTCGAATGATCCTGGATTTAACAATCCTTAATAAAATGGTTGAATATCAACTTTTTAAAAATGTTCTCGCTAGATACAGCACGTGATCTGATTACGCCAGATGCGTGGATGGCTAGTGTTGATTTACAAGATGCATATTATACGCTTTCCATAAGGGAAAAAGACCGGAAATTTCTTCGGTTTCTTTGGGATAACCAACTCTATGAGTTTACCTGCATGCCGAAAGGTTTAGCTTGTGCCCCTCGTTTATTCACTAAACTGCTCATACATGATTCCTTTATTATAGCATCAACACAAATTGATTGTGTGAATGCAGTTTTGAATTTATGTGCATTACTCACTAAACTGGGATTTTATGTACATCCACAAAAGTCAGTGCTTAAACCAACAAAACAACTCAAATGTTTAGGGTTTATTCTGGATACACAGTCTCTTACAGTGTCGATAACAGAACAAAAACTAATTAAGTTTATGAATACAGCGACCCAGCTTATTAAGTTACCAAAACCTAAAATTAGACAGGTCGCAGTCCTTATTGGGATAATGATATCGTATGCACCCGCTATTCTATACGGGAAGGCACATATTAAATCTCTAGAGCTGATGCTTCGTTAGAAGGTTGGGGAGCTCATCGAGATGGGGTCACAACAGGAGGTAGATGGCTTGATGATGAAAAATCAGACCATATTAATGCGCTAGAATTGCGTGCTATTTATCTGGGTTTATGTAGTTTAGTAAAGATACATAAATCACAAGTTAGAATACTAACTGATAATACTACTGCCATGGCATTTATTCGTAACATGGGTGGAACCAAATCAAAGCCTTGCAATCAGTTGTCTAAACTTGTTTGGAACTGGGCACAGGCTCAACAAGTCTGGCTGACTGTAGCGCATATTCCAGGGTCACAAAATACACTTGCAGACCATAAAAGTAGAAATTTCCATGACCATTTATAATGGTCTCTCTAAAACTTTGTTTAACTTCATTTGTGAAAAATGGGGTACACCTAAAGTTGACTTGTTTGCATCACGAAATAATAACAAATTACCTTGTTATGTTTCTTGGCATCCTGAACCGGAGGCTTGGAAAGTAGATGCATTTGCTATTATCTGGGAAAATAATTATTTTTATATTTTCCCACCGTTTAGCATTATCAGCCGAGTTGTCAGGAAAATCGGTTTGGAAAGGACACATGCTATACTGGTGGTGCCCGATTGGGACACGCAACCTTGGCTGCCAGCAGTTTCACAACTGGCAAAAGAACATATACGATTCCCAAGAAAACTCGGGAATCTGACACACCACGGACCGCTAGTGGTTCACGGCGACGTGTCAACGACGCCCCTATTGGCATTCCTTTTCTAAGGAACCAGCTGCGGCAATTTGGATTGGACAAAATTACTGAGAATAGGATAGTAGCTGATGCCTGGAGGCCAGGAACTGTTAAAATGTACACATCCTATTTAAAGAAATGGGGTGTACATTGTTTGTTAATGAAAGTTAAGCCAACAAATCCAACAATTTCACAAGTAGCTCGTTTTCTTCGTTCTCTAGAGGATGAGGGACTATCCTTTGGGTCGATTAATGCGGCAAGATGTGCGTTATCAATCATATTACTGAGAATTGATGGCGAAACAGTTGGAAAACATTATGTTCTTGGATATCTACTTCGTTCAATTTATCAAAGAAATCCCCCAAAACCAAAATATAATCGGTTTTGGGATGTTTCTATCGTATTTAAGTTGTTTCAGGCTTGGCCTCACAACTCTTTGTTAGATATAAAACAATTAGGTTTTAAGGCAGCTGTCTTGTTACTATTAGTAACGGGACACAGAGGACAAACAATTGTTGCATTATCCTTAGATGGATTAGAAATAGACAAGAAACAAACTACGTTTGATTTAGCACAGTTGTTAAAATCGAACGGACTAGGTGACCCTTTATCTACGGTTCACTTAGACTATTTCCCAAAGGATCATAAATTATGTGTTGTGTCAGCCATACGGGCTTATATATCCAAGACTAAGGACTTACGTGCCTCATAACAACTGTTAGTGAGCTTCATAAAGCCACATAATGCAATTTCAAGAGACACCCTTGCCAGATGGACGATCACGGTGTTGAAATTGGCTGGAGTGGATACGGGCAAATACTCTTCCCACTCAACCAGAGGTGCCATGGTTTCCAAGGCACGTTTGCTTGGGATTTCTGTCAAAAGAATCCTAGCGCACGCAGGCTGGAAGACGGCTAAGTCGCTTGCAAAACATTACAACAAGCGACTAGAAAAGCCTACCGGCATTGCAAAGCGCCTGCTCACCAACTAACAAGAATAGGTGAGAACAAAAAACTTTGAATATTACAATTACTAATACAATGACACATAAACATGTTAATAATAAGAATAAAATGATATTAAGGATAAAAATGAATTATGTAAAGGTCTCCCTAGCCTGAGGCTAGCCTGAGGCTGTATACCGAGGTAAAATAGTATAGTTATACGAGTCTTACCTGGGTATAGATGATGGATAACTGTTGTTTTCCCGAGGTATAAGCCTCGGATAGACGTGGGCTAGGGCCCACCCACCACACCCTACCACGTCTATTCCGTTATTGTACCATTACGGGAAAATCATAGTATCCATTGTATTGAAAGATCATTTTTATCCTGAATAAGTAGGTAAAGATTGCTGGACCCGGATGTGCTTCCTTCTCCCTAGCCCACGTCTATCCGAGGCTTATACCTCGGGAAAACAACAGTTATCCATCATCTATACCCAGGTAAGACTCGTATAACTATACTATATATATATATATATATATATATATATGCGTTTCAAAATAGCTTATGTGCATAAGTAAATTTCTATCCGTGTATCCCCGATTATACTTGTGGCTCCGCCCCCCCCCCCCCCCCGCAGCGTTCAATCTCATTAACTTCTCACTGCCATCAGTATCCGTGTCAATGGGAAAGTATTTTGATATATATATATATATATATAAATCTGTACATACAGAGACAGATGTGATACACGTACATAATTATATATATACTACACATATACTTATATATACGTGTGTATTTCTATGTAAATATATGTATATGTGTGTAAATATGTATATGTGTATATGTATTTGTGTGGATATGTATATATGTACATATGTATGTATGTGCATATATGTGTATATGTACATATAATATATATCTATATTCCTTCATGTAAGTAATGCGCCTGTCACAGAAGACACGTTCTGTGGATTGTATGAGAACAGCCCAAACTTACGTCCAGCTATCATTAGCAACCACTCATGCCTGAGTGTCGTAGCAAACGACTGTAAACTCAAATACAACACCCACATACATAGACCGCGCGGTAAATAAGACAGACATACACGAGATGTCAATTAACGTCCCTCAAACTGAAGGTGGAATAAAACCCACGACGTAGAGTTGTTGTTTTTGAGTGACAATATCAATTAGGCTCGCGGAATATACAATTGTATAATGAGAGTTTTGTTGTAGGCAAATGGTCCAGAGAGACACATATATTGTATATATACAGTCAAACCTCTTTAACCGACCACCTCCATAGATGGACCACTCCCCTATATCGATCGCTTTAGTTGGGTTCCAACCATACCATTGTAAGGATATTCTAACCCCGTAAACCGACCACCTCCCTAAATGGCCCACTTAATGTCGGTCCCATGGTCGGTGATTTAGAGAGGTTTTACTGTAGTCTTATACTTAAAGTTGCATAGTCCGATGATTATAGTTCCTGTCATTCGTGTCATTCTCTCTACGACAAGGAGATATATGTTGATGGTTTGAATCTACCTTACTGGGCCTATATGTATGAGTCAATTTTTAACCGGACCTGGGTTAAAGGAGGGTGCCGGGTTAGCTAACGCCGGAGTTCCAAATGTGTCACGGGGCATGTATGTGACCAAAGCGCGCCCGAGTTAGCTAACGTTTCAGTTATTTAGCAACTTAGGGGGCCACGGCGGTGGCGATTTGTTTACTTTACATTCGTCGATTCGGCACTATTAATATCGCCGCCAAAGCAGCGGTAGCCTTAATAACGCTTCGAATTTAGGGTTAAATTCATAAAATTTCACTTATTGCGTATGTAATTCTGTTAAATATGAACGCATTGAATAGATTTGGGACTAATAAATTCCCGCCGATTCGGCGGCGATGTTTAGTTGACGTTGGACAGTATGGATATCGACGTCGATGCGGTGGCGGCTATTTGTTTACTTTACATTCGTCGATTTGACACTATTAATATCGCCGCCAATGCGGCAGTAGCCTTAATAACGCTTCGAATTTAGGGTTAAATTGATAAAATTTCACTTATTGCCTATCTAATTCTGTTAAATATGGTCGCATCGAATAGATTTGGGCAGAGTCGGTGCCTAACCCCACCTTTAACCCTCCTCTCGCATGGGGTTAGTGCGGGCGACTTTATGCTTGCCGAGTTAGTTTAACCCTGACACATACATATGCAGTTTTCGCCGCTAACCCGGGAAATCCGCACGACCCAGGGTTACGACCGCTAACCCGGGCTCATACATATGGGCCCAGATGTAACTTTGCTTTAAAATGACTAAATTTAGAGATATTTGAAGCATATACATGCACAAATAATGTTGGCAACCCCACATGCTGTAACCCCATATGCTTAAGTAGTAGCAGGTTATATTATATTGACTTAGCACCTCCTCATACGCAACAACAAATGCTTAATACGTGGACCAGCATCTAAGTTGGTCATGGAGGTTCAAATATCGCTAAGTGTTTTCTGTTGAAACGTGAATGCTTTCATTGGACTAGGCAACTTTAAGTAACGTCTTCACATTACAAGTCTCAATGTATGTAGGATACAATGTGACTGGAGGGGTGAGCACATTGTATTAACACGACAGTATACACCACACATAAACTTATAAACACGTTACTTAATTTATTAATACAAATGACACACACACTCACACACACAATATAGAAATCCTCCGACGCGAGTGGTGTTTTTAGGGTATGAAGATACCGGGGAGCGCTGGAGGTGGCGCCACCATTCATGACACATGACACGGTACAGTGTATCGTGTAGTAATAATAATAATAAGGAAATAATTCCCTTCTGCGCCTTTATACTCGCATAATGCGTTAAAAGCCGTGTTTACACGGGCAATTGTGAATCGATTTAGGCAAATCGATTTATATGAAGCGATGTAGTGCTGCGTTTACATGAGCGAGTTTTAACGTGTGTCGGCGACCGGGAACCAGCAGCCTTAGTGGTGCGCCTGTAGCTGGTGAGCACTGCTATGTGTTTAGTTTACACTCGTCGATTCGACGCAGATGTAGCTGCTATGTTAATATCGCTTGGAATTTAAGGTTAATGTTTGCGTTGCACTTGATATTTTTGGTGAATGATAATATTTATTCAACTTATTTGTTCACCGCCAAGGCACCGGTCTTCTTGATATATTATCTTACATCCATTCACATATATAACATATTCTCAAATAAACAAAGGTTTGCTACAAAGGAAAGAAACAATAGTGATGTTACCCAACAGAATTGTGAGATAATAGGGTGTATATTTAATATTTTCAGTGTCTCGGTTAGGGTAACTTTGTACTTAGTATACTTGAAAATGGAATTTGACTCACGATATACAGAGCGCTATAAAGTGTATGTATATATATGTATATATATATATATATATATATATATATAACCTCGGTACTACCCTCTGGCTAGTCATAGTCCAGGGAGAAGGAAGCACATCCGGGTCCAGCAATTAGCATAATCTACTCACAATGGGAGGATGTTTCTTGAGTAGCTCCGGCAGTTTTTCTATATTAACTACTGAACCAACCAGGTTATTATCATTTTAACTGGATACTTTGTTACAGTTCATGTTAGCATTCACATACATAAAGTTTTAAAACTTTTACCTAAGAATTGACTGTTTTACAGCCTAATTACAATTGTGTCATAACATGTTTGGCAGGAGCCACTTACATCGACAGGATTTATTCCTGGGTTTCTTTTAGATTCCCCAAATTGCTTATTAGGCATACCTCTGAGTCCTGTAGTATTTTCTCCAACTTGTTGGCCAAAAAAGCCACAGGTGGGAGAAGTTTATTGGACAGAGAGTGTGGGAGGGCACCGCTACACTGGTCCCTACCCCTCGTTTGGTTTCGGTTGATTGTTCATACCGTTACCTATAACAGTCCATTACTTACACGCCTGTGTTAAAAACGGTTTAAATACGGATTTAACACCATTATACACACTAGGTATTATTTATACAATATTTACCAGTGGGATATTCAGCTTGAATAATGCCTAACCTTTGGTTTTGGTGCTTTACAGACTCCCAGCTATGGCTACAAAGCGGAGTAAGCCTGATGCACCTCAAGTGCTCAGTGAAGACGAAGACCCGTCACCACCAGTACGGGTACAAAGGTCACCAGAACAAAGAGATTCTGAGGAGGCAGGGGGGCTCTGAGCCGGGCCTGGCTGACCTAGATGCACAACTTACATGCCTGGTTCAATAGAATTTGGAGGAGATGCTTCCCTCCAAAGTGGAGGTTAACAGAACCACAAAGCCAGTGCTGGATTCGGAAGATTCCTATTGGGAGGATCTTTCTGAGGATCAGGACTCTTCTGACTTTGAGTCGCAGGAGGAAGTCATTGTGGCGGCATGCAAACGCAAACCCAAAAGGAAGGAACAGTCTTCCGATGGAGATGAGTTCACCAGGGCACGCAAGAAGAAGCCGCTGGTGAAAAAGAGTAAGAAGAAATCCAAGAAGAAGAAGAAGAGTAAGTCTTCTTTGGATTCTTTGTCGGACTCGTCCTCAACGAACTCCGACTCGGACAACAAACGGGCACGTAAATAGGCTAAGTTGAGTGGGAAGGTGGTTAAGAAGTGTAAGACACTTAGAAGGAAAACGATCCAGACCACGATCATGATGAGAAAGACCATCCAGGGCCACATCTATATCTTTAAGCCGGCGGAATTCATCATGAAGCTGGCTGAGAAGTTCATGGCGATCAAAGGTATCCCAAAATCGGCCATCAAAGAGATGGACGCCGATGTTAAACTAAGCGAGGACCGTAAGAAGTTTGAAGCGGTCTTCCACACGGTACACAACTGGGTTCTCGCAACTCTGTCAGCCATTACGGCTATTGCTAATAGGATGATGCCAGAGAACAAGTTCTCGTCGCTGTGCGGGGAGATGGACAGAGGGATTGCCATGCTCACAGCAACCAGCAATTTCCTCTCCTACAGCCATTTTGAAAATGTGTTCAAGGCGGTCTGCATGAATGCAGGAAAAGAAGTGGCGAGGTCCAAGAAGGTTTTGGACAATGACAATAAGGAATATACATTATTCCTTGCCAGGAAGATCAAGATGGATCGCTCACATGCAGTACTGATAGTACCAGCATGGGATCACAACCATGGCTAGAAGCAGTAACCATAGAAGCAAAAGACATGCTCAGGTTTCCAGGAGAAAGGAACAACCTACAACATCAAGGACCACTAACATTCCATGGAGACGTGTCAACGACACCCCTTTTGGCATTCCTTTTTTAAGAAAACATTTAGAACCATATGCTTTAGTCAAAATTGCACAAGAAAGACTTATTTCACATTCCTGGAGGAAAGGAAGGGTGAAATTATCTACAAGTTATTTAAAGAAATGGGGACTTCATTGTCTTATTAAAGGAGTCAAACCATTAAAACCTACAATAGCCCAAATTGTAAGATTTCTAAGAATATTAGAGGATGAAGGCTTAGGATTTGGTGCAATTAATGCAGCAAGATGTGCACTTTCAATTATTCTACCAAGAATAGATGGACAAACGATTGGAAATTATCAGTTCTTACACTGGTTCATTAGATCGGTGTATGAAAGAAACCCATCCAAACCCAAATATAATAGGTTTTGGGATGGGTTGTAGTATTTAAGTTATTCAAGTCATGGCCTAGTAATAGCCATTCATCAATGAAGGAACTAGGTTTTAAGTTAGCGGTGCTATTACTGCTAGTGACAGGACACAGATGCCAAACGATTGTGGCACTCTCTCTGGATGGACTAGAGATAGATAAGGATGAGGCAACATTCAATTTAGAGAATTACTGAAGTCGAATCGCACAGGGGACCCACTGCCCATGGTACATGTAAATAGGTTTCCGGATGATAAACAGATTTGTGTAGTTTCAGCCATTAGGGCTTATATATCCAAGTCATGTGGAATAAGGAATTCCAGACAGCTTCTGTTCAGCTTTATTAAACCACATAAAGCTATCTCGAGAGACACACTTGCAAGATGGACCATAAAGGTGTTTAAACAGGCAGGCGTCAATACTGGACACTTAGTACCTAAAGCAGATCGGTACAACATGGCAATTTATTTCAACTCCACCTGGGTGAGAGTGAGCTTCGGGGTGCGCCATTGTTTTGCTAATTAACATTTATGAACCTAAATAACAATAATAATAATAAGAGTTCAACGGTTTATCACTTAATACAACTCGTTATAGCGACGATTATATATATTATATATATCTTTATATATATATATATCATATGTACGTACATTATATACATTTATGTACATATATATTTTCATATATATATATCCATATGTATGTACATATATACATTATGTATATGTATATATAATCTGCCCAACAGTGGTAACGGGTCACTAGCAAATAGCGCCACTGGGAGAAATACAAACTAAACCCATAGATGTGTGTACTTATGATATTAAGATCCAGTAATGGTTATATCCTGTGATGTAATTTTATATTACCATTATTTCATAATGCTCCGATATATATATATATATATATATATATATATACATTCATATATATATGTCTATATATAGATCTATGTTTTATATATACATATACATACAAGTGTATATACAAATATATAATATATATATATATACGTTTAAAAAAAAAGCAGCTATCTATATGTATGTATATATATATATATATATATATATAAACACAGATATAAATTTAATGCGCAGCGGTGAGGTGCTCAGGAAGTGATGCTAGTACAGGAAGCAGGATCCAGGTGGCGCCAGGTGTAAGGGTCGCTGAAACAGGCGGTCCGGTCAAATATAAATAACAATAACTGCTGTTATCTATTTGATTTGTATTCACATACTCGATTATATAGCACACATACACACAGTCACCATATATATATAATATACGTACATACATACATACATACATACATACTTACATTCATTGCATGCATTACTTTACGTACGTACATACGTACATACTTACATAATACATACATAATACATGCATACATACTTGGCATGCGTGCATGCTATGCGTAGTAGGGTACAAGAACTACATACGTACATACGTACGTACGTAATACATACGTACTTACGACAGACATAATGTAATGCTTGCATGCGTGCGTGCGTTCGTTCGTGAGTACGTGCGTTGCCGGTGCGTTTTTGTTTTTTGTAGTTTGATACGTACGTACGTACGTACGTACATACATACATACATACATACATACATACACATGCTTACATACACATATATATGTACATATATATATATGTATATATATGTATATGTGGTTGTTCAAATCAGCCATTTTCGTCAGTTATTACGAGATGTTGCAAGTGTGAACGCAGAATGCTGTTTTATCATCCCCATTTGAATTGACATCAGTTTTCAGTAAATTACACCCGGTTGCAATTCACATCACAGTTCACAGCGCGGCGTAGGCATTGCATTAGCGCTCCGTCAATGTCTCCACAATGGGTCGCCATACACAGCAGCACATTTATCACGGGGCAATAAATACATCGCTATTGGCATTGCTGATTTATTTATCCACCAACAATTTGTTGTGGCAATTGTCAATAATATACACGCTTATGCAATGTGTGTGTAAATATATACCTTCACTTCGCATGGAACAATTGTGTTCTTCCTTCTCCAGTAAGCTCGTGCATGCGCGACTGGAGACATACAATTTCACCCCGCCCACCCGCCCTCGCAGCCTACCCCGAATTTCAAGCTTAAATATAGGTGGGTGGAAACAAACCCATTCACGCAGTGCGCGCGACTGCGCAGAAATTCAAATTGCCATAATTCATACGTATGGGCTAAATTAGACAGACCACGCATGCGCTGCCACTGGATCCGGACCGGAGGATGAAGGCCCGATGATTTCTATAGGTAATCAATATAAATATACCACCCCGTAGGCCGCGACATTTATTACTGCGTATTTAGCTTGTGAAGTGCAGCGTGCGTTTGGGCCCGCCACAAGCCACCGGGCGGCGCCACGATCGGCGGGCCTTACGAGGGATGCGCTGGTGGTGGCGGATTTAGGTGGCCACACCCACCGCGAGCCGGCCCCCATATACTGTGTTAGCTTTCATTACTTTTGATTCATTTAAGCTATTTTCACCTGGCACGCCTCCTGCCAAACCGAGACAGGCTCGGCGGTTGCCTTATTATTAGGCGGGCATGGCACGGGAGGGGAATGGAGGCACGAGCATATATATATATTTATATATATATATATGTATATATATGCTCTATACCCCGTTATGGGAATATATATATATATATATATATATATATATATATATATATTTTGTTGTTGGTACATTAGTTGTTTAAGCAGGGGAAATTTCAGTCGCGGATGATTGGTCTTCCTCATTCCACTGCTTCTTGCCCTATCCTAATAATGCCGAGCGTCTGGCTAGGAAGCAACGAGTATCAATTTTGAAGTCGTTGGCTTGACTCTACCAGGGTTCGAACCCACAATCCCATGATCTACCAGCACAGGAAACGGACGCTCTAACTCATTCGGCCATCCCGTCTGGTTAATAAACTATATCTGGTTAGAATAAACTCTATATATGTGCATATTTATGTGTGTGTACAGATATTTATATATCTATATATTATATGCTCTATAACCCGTTATGGGAATATAATAAACTATGTATATATATGTATGTATATTTATATGTGTATAAGTATATATATATATATATATATATATATATACATACATACAGTAAAACCTCTCTAACCGACCACCTCCCCAGATCGACCACTCCCGTATATCGATCGCTTTATTTGGGTCCCAATAATACCGTTTAACCATATTCTAACTCCCTGAACCGACCACCTCCCTAAATGGAGCACTTAATGTTGGTCCCAAGGTCGGTCGTTTTAGAGAGGTTTTACTGTGTAGATATATATCCTCTATAGACCGTTATGGGAATATAATAAACTAGGACGCTACCCCTCAAAGTTCAAGTACTTGCGGGCATAGAACTAAGAATGGCCACATTTGTTTCCCGGCTTCATATATTTGTGGACACATACTGGAGAATGCGGAGATGGAGTTCCTCGCCTAGCCATGGTGCCACTGGTGATTGGTCAGGCCCGCGTCTCTGTGGTCACTCATGCCAGATTTTAAATTAAAATAACTCATCTGGACCTTGTTTGCTTTGTTGTTATATTCTGTTTATCTGGGGGCCAGTGTTTGTTTATATTGTGTATAGTGTAATGTCTTTGAGTAATTGTCCATAGCTCGCGATTTGGTGAAATGCGTTAAAATATTATTTTCTACAGATCAAATAATTTTTGAGAGGCGTAGGTTTGAAAGCTGAAATAATTGAATAAACATGTTATTGCAACTATAGTGTAAAATTCGCACGCGAACACACACACACACACACACACATACACATACACATACACATACACATACACATACACATACACATACACATACACACACACAGTATTATGCAGTATAATATTTATGCACCTTTTACAGAATTCACAACTAGTTGCCGTAAAATTACGTTTGTCTTTCTAAAGCAAGTACTCTCTGCATAAAGGAGCGATGTAATTGTTATAATGGAATGTGTTTTGAGAACTAGATTGGGAAGTCATTAAAGAAAAAGAAAATCGAATGTAAAATATAAAATTGCAATAACTGCATTCCACAAAACTACCCATTAAAAGAAATTCCGCGAAAAATGTTGCGTTATGCTGTACAGCTTCTATTACCTATGTTATACATCATCAGTTATGTTATGCAGTTTCGGTCAGCTATGGAATATAACTTGTCAGCGTTATATTTCTTCTATAAGCTATGCTATACAACTTTAGCAGCTATGCTATACAAATTTAGCGGCTAGGCAATGCAGCTTCTATCAACTGTGCTATACAGTTTCTACCAGCTATGTTATACAGTTGTAAAATATTGTAAAAAATTCCGCAAGGGGGGAATGCAATTGTTCTATTACGATTCGGTGTGCTTAACCAAGTGCGTGTGTATATGTATGTACAGTAAAACCTCTCTAAATCGACCGACCTTTGGGACCAACTTTAAGTGGTCCATTTAGGGAGGTGGTCGGTTTAGGGAGTTAGAATATGGTTGCTATGATATTGTTGGGACCCAAATAAAGCGATCGATACAGGGGAGTGGTCAATCTGTGGAGGTGGTCGGCTAGGGAGGTTTTACTGTATATATATATGGGTTGGTTTGTGCCTGAGTGGGATGTAAATAGACATAGTGGTGCTGGCAGGTCTGAGTGTCATAGCACTCAAGGCCTAGCCCTTCTGCTGGGGTAGGGGTCACCACTCAAAAGGTCAAGGTTGCTGGTGGCCAGGGGGTCAGACAGCTACTGGTGGTGGGCAAACCACTGGTATCCATAAACTTGATAAAGACCAGGAATGCTGGATTCCTATTTGTAAGAGCAGGAATGCCAGATTCCTATTGGTAGAAAGAGGTGGTATGATATCCTACCAACTATATATAAATAAACCAGAGGGCTGGACTCTGTCTGTTAGTGTTACACTTTACTCTCTTACTTTCTCTTTGTCTGTATTGTTTTTCATCATAGTCTATGTGCACAGCCACAGATCCGAGTACGGACTCTACACAGTGATATCGGCTATGCGATGCAGCCTCTAACAGCTGTGCTAGGCCGTTTCTATCAGCCATGCTATACTGCCTCTATCTGCTATGCTATAGAGCTTCTATCGCAGTATCAGCTATGCTAGGCAGTTTCTATCAATTATACAGCCTCTATCAGCTATTATGAGTGTCCTGATATAACCTTTGATCTTGCCAGAATGGAAAGCCCCAACAAGCAAGCAAACCTCTATTAGCTGTGCTATGCGGATTCCCTCAGCTGTGCTATGCAGCTTTTCTCAGCTATGTTATGCGGCTTCTGTCAGTTATGGCATGCATCTTCTGTCAGCTATACTCTATCAGGTATGCCATGCAGCTTCTGTCAGTTATGCTCTATCAGGTATGCCATTTAGCTTCTGTCAGTTATGCTCTATCAGGTATGCCATGCAGCTTCTGTGTGTTATGCTCTATCAAGTATGCTATGCAGCTTCTGTGAGTTATGCTCTATCAGGTATGCCATGCAGCGTCTGTCAGTTATACCCTGTCATGTATGCCATGCAGCTTCTGTCAGTTATGCTCTCAGGTATGCCATGCAGCTTCTGTCAGGTATACTCTATCAGGTATGCCATGCAGCTTCTGTCAGTTATGCTCTATCAGGTATGCCATGCAGCTTCTGTCAGTTATGCTCTATCAGGTATGCCATGCAGCTTCTGTCAGTTATGCTCTATCAAGTATCATATGCAGCTTCTATTAGCTATGTTATGCAATTGACATGAGCTATGTTGAAGAGCATCTATTAACTATGTTATACATGTGTGCAGCTTCGAACAGCTGTCATGCACGTCCTCTATCATGTCGTATTGGTGTGTGGGGTCGGAGGTGTGGAGGAGGCGTACAGTATTGGTGATAGTGGTGGGTATAGTAGGGTGTCGGGTATCACTTAGAACCATTTAAGTGATAACACTTTCATTTAAAGGCGTCTGTCATGGAGTGCGTGCTGTAGGTCCTGGAGGAACATGTACTGCTTAATGGGACCGGAGCAGTTGTCTCAACCTCCCCTCCCGCTCTCACCGCCTTCTTCGCCCCCCACACCCACCCAAATGCGGCTCCCTTCACGTGCACCCCTTCTCCCGCACCCTCCAGCTCGCCCCGCCCCGCCCGCCCCGCCCGCCCCGCCCCGCTCCGCCCCGCCCACGCCCATCGCTATGCCCGGTGCACGACCACTCACTATGTTGGTTTGGTGGTTGTTGGAGTTTTATGTCCTGGCAACGTCTAAGGTCATATCAGGACGGGTACCGCCTTGTGACTGCGCACTCTTGGCGACCTTTTAGTGCTGCCCAACTGAGAATTCATCCCGCCTGCACCATCACCCGATATCCCACTCAGTCACATTATCCGGACACTGAGCTAACCAGCCCTTAGTACTAAGCTAGGAAGCGACACATATCAATTTAGTAAGTTATTGGTTTGACTCGACCGGGAATGGAACTCCCGATCTGCCGTACGGGAAGCGTGAGTTCTACCGATTCGGCCACCACCCCCGGTTCACTCACTATGTGCTCACTGTACATTCGGCAGGGGGAAGGCGCATTGATCAGAGGCAGGTTTGGGGAAGGGGCGCGTTTAAGTCTACTCTTAATTTATCTCTGTCGCGCTAATCCGCAAACACATTAATCAACCCGATAGATAATCCAAACACCATCCGTTACTACATGACATTCGGCGGCCTTCAGGCCTCGCCCCGAAACCCTCACAGCATCGATCAAGGCCGGGGTGCAGATTTCATGAGAGCGATAACATGTGTGGGTGAGTGCCCGTGAGAAGGGCGGCGACGGCGGTGGAGGGGGGCGGGGGCGGTGAGGGCGACGGTGCCGGCGGTGATGCGGGTAGGGTGGTGGTGAGGGCTTGTGGTGATGGTGGGGGGGGGGGGGTTGTGGTGATGGTGGGGGGAGTCAGTGGCTGTAGGGTTGGGGGTGGGGTGTTATTGGGTGCAGAAGGCGGGTGGACCACCACCACCACCACCACCACCACCACCACCACCACCACCACCACCACCACTGAAGCTGACACGACGACGACTCGGGAAGGTCCTGCCGCCTACCACCCACTCGAGGCCGGGTCCGATTAGCGACGGCCCGACCGCTGTCTCATTAGCCTATAGCCTCCAGGGCAGGCAGCAACAGCCGCCGGGAGGGGGCTGGCGGGCGCCGGAGCGCGGCGGGGCGGGGGCCGGGGGCCGGGGAGGGAGGGCAGGGCCGCGGGGGTGGGGGTGGGGCGGAGACGGGGGAAGGGCTTGGGCCACACCGGGGCGGCCCAAGGCCAACCCTCGCTCACTGTCACGCTCCGGTTGTGTTTGTAAACATAAAAGAGAAGAGAGGTAAACAGGCGTATGTAAACAAGGCAGGAGGTGGGTGAGGGGTAGGTACGGGAGGCGCCGGTACTTACAGCACTGTCCCGTAGTCTAGATGATACAGCGCTCGTGGAGGGGCGATGGGGGTGGGGCTTATTCAGGCGTGATAGTGGGGTGGGGTGGGGTGAGTGGGTGGAGGTTCAGGTTGCGGTTCATAAGGGTCATGGGTGGGCCAGTGCACACGTGAACCCAGTAGGAACCAGTGAAAGTCTGGTGTCACGATGAGAACGCGTGCTGTGAGCAGTATATCGAACAGGAGGTTTGACCATGGGGTGCCTTACAGGATGGTATCAGTCGGGTACACCACACACAATGTGTATATAGTGGTGTCAGATAGTGAACTCTGTAACCCGAGATTTGTCAGCGAACCCCTCAAGATAAAGCCAGTATTCATTTCAATCGTAAAAGAATTAGCTGTTAGCTGTGGGGGCGGGGGGGGGGGGGGGTAATGACTAAGGTGGCATGCCATGTTTATCACAAGTATGTGTGGATTATTAATGTGGTGTCATGAGTTTCAATGCACTTAGCATATTGCCATATATTAAACACTGGACAGGTGAAAGGCAATTGCAGATCTAAGTAGTATATACACAAACTGCGGTTTGGCTCAGGTTGTAACCTAGAATTGCATAGTATACAAGTAGTATGAGTGGGGAGTTGAGGTAGTGGGCGATTGAATAAACAAGGTACATATGTTTATATGTATATGTTTATATGTATACATACAGGGTGTCATGAAAAGTGTCATCTATGTCTGTGTATGTGTTTATTTATAAATGTGTGTGTATATATAGAGAGACGTAACTTACTATCAATGGCCACTCTTCAATTGAAGAAATATCCTATGAATGGCCTTGCACCTAAATTCCAAAAGTGTTATATATTAATAGTATGTATCTTTATAGATACACACCGGGTATCACAAAATGTGTCATATGTGTGTAAATATGTATTTGTATATATATATATATATGACGTAATTTACTATTAATGGCCGCGAACTTCAACCGCAAGTGTGATCTGTAATTACCGTGTTTGCACAATTAAATATTATGTATGTATATATGTTTATCACTGATATATGTATACATATATACATATACATGACATATATACGCATATATTCATATGTATACACATATACACACATATATACTTATATATATTCACATATTTACATATATATACATATATATATATACATATATATATATATATATATATATATATATATATATATATATATATACCCACACATATATACCTATATATATATCATCTATAGTATACCTTCATTAACTCAAGTGTACCGCATGTGCATACACACACACACAACCTACGCAGCAGCTGGAAGAGCGAGAACTAAAAGCAGCGAAGTGGCTGAGAAGGAGAAGTAGGAGTTGGGCTTACGTAACAGTAACAGCGCCGGGTGCTCGTGAGGCCCGTGGCTGGCGGGCCGTGTGTTGGGTGGCGCCCGGTGGTGGCCGGCAGCGTGACGGTGATGGAGGCCGCGCACCGTGTCGGAGGAGCAGGACAGTGGAGGAGGAGGAGGGGGAGGAGGAGGTGGAGGAGCAGGAGGCGGTAATGGTGGGATAGGGTTATGGGAGAAGGAGTAAGGCCACTAAGGCTAACAGGTGCGAGTGTTGCCTCTGCGGTCCGGAGAGGTGGAGCGGTGAGAAGAGGTAGTGGGCGAGGAGGACAACTAGTGAGATTGTGGTGCCCACGAGTGGATGGGTGGTTGGCTGGCTGGACGCACCTCCTGTGATCGTCAAGTAGTAGTAGTAGTACTCTCTTGCTGCCGCCGCGCCTGCTGTGTATGTATGTGGGTTGGGGGGGTTGGTTGGGGGGTTGGTGGGGTGAGGTAACTAGTAGTACCTATCTACCGCCGCTGTGGCACCCTGCCTGCCTGCTTGCCTTTCCTGCCCGCGCTGTCCCTCCCCTCGGCTCCAGTCACTTCCAAGTGGCGTGAATGAGGGTAGTACTAGTAGTAGTAATATTAGTAGTACTACAATAGGTGGTGGGAGCGGGTGGGTCGGGGGGGGGGGTCTTGAGGGGCGGTGACAAGTGAATGTGCTGTTTAGAGGGTGCTGCCAGCATGCAGTGACTCTGCCCTCTGCCTGTATCGTCCCGTCCCGCCGCCCAACCTGTATGCCAGGCACGTCAGCGCGCAATGTTATATATACTCTTAGCAAAGGGTGCTACACAACATCATATCGGGCCAGGGCGAGAGAGCCAGCCCGCCTTGCCGCGCCTCGCACCGCGCACGGTCCCTTACCGTTGTCTTAGTTAGTGCACGGGCCGGCAACCGTATCACCGGCGCCCGCTCGCCCGCCCGACCGCCCGACCACCCGACCGCCCGACCAACCAGCGCCGCCCCGAGCCGCGCACTTATGCGGCGACGCACAACAAAAGTGGGCATTCGATTTCAATTCTAATTAGGGCTATGTTTTGGGGCCCTGTTCACTGACAAAAGGTGCAGGCGCCGCGCGTCGGCCGCACGGGCGCCGCACGCAGCGGCATGGCGCCACGTGAAATACATACAGACTCCCGTGCGCGTGTGTTTTCTCATCCGTGTGTGTGGGGGGGGGGGGGGGGGGGATTGTGTGTGGGGAGTGGCATGATGTCAGGTTGACAGAGCAGAGCTGACTCCTCACCCGGTCCGCCGCCCAACCTCTACAAACGCCGAGTCCCCGGCTGCCACCGCTCCCCCTCCCCTCTAATCCATCTCTCCTCCACTCCCTTCCCTTCTTTCCCTCCCCTCCCTCCTCCACCATCACTCCCCCCCACACTCATCCATCCCCTCCACCTCTACCCTACCTCTCCTCCTCTCCTCTCTCCTCTTCTCTCCTTCTCCTCTCCACTCCTCTCCTCTCCTCTCCTTCCTTCCTCTCTCTCTCCCCTCTCCTCTACTCTCCTTCCTCTCCTCTCCTCTCTCTCTCTCCCCTCCCTCCCCTCCGCTCCACCTCCCCTCCCTCCCTCCTCTCCTCCTTCTTCCTCTCCTCTTCTCTTCTCTTCTTTCTCTCCTCTTCTCTCCTTCTCCTGTTCCCTGATATCCCATCCACATCCCACCTCTCTCCCCTCCCTTTCCTCCTTTCCCCCTCCCTTCTCCCTCCTTCTCCCTCCCTTCCTCTCCCTTCTCCCCTCCTTCACCCCCCTTCCCCTCCTTCCCCCTCCCTTCCCCTCCCTTCCCCTCCCTCTTTCCCCTCCCTTGCACCACGCAGTGCACGGCCACCGTGCAGGCCGCCGGGTGTTGCGTCACGGCGAACACCTCACCAGGTGCCGCGTGATGACGCAACGCCCGAGTCGGGTTCCCGCGCCTCCTCCTCCTGCTCGCGGCGTGGCGGCACTGCTCCGGCACGCCCCCTACAGCATTACGGCCGAACTACACGGCCACGCTCCGAAAGCGTTTGGTGCGAGGGGAGGGTAGTGGAGGGGAGGGGAGGGGAGGGGGAGGGGAGGGCGAGGGGAGGGGAGGGGAGGGGAGGGGTGTGTGTAAGGAGGTAGGCTATTCTTGTTGAATGGGAGTCGGAGATTAGTGGATGGAAGTGTGAAGTGTGGCTGCGTGCGGTTGCGGTGGGTATGAGGATGCGGATGATGGTTTGCGTATGTGTATGTCTGGATATATATGTACGAGTAACTTGGCGATTTTACTCTCTACCAGCCATTCTAAGGCCATATTCATGACAAGAATATGGGTATATATATATATATAAATATATATATATTACCTCGGTACTACCCTCTGGCTACTCATAGTCCAGGGAGAAGGAAGCACATCCGGGTCCAACAATTAGCATAATCAACTCACAATGCGCCCGTTGCGAGATGTTTCGCAGGAGCCATTTACATCGATAGGATTTATTCCTAGGTTTCTTTAAGATTCCCCAATTAAGTATTCGAGAAGGCATACCTCTGAGTTCTATAGTATTTTCTTCAACTTTTTGGCGAAGAAAGCCCCAGGTGGGAGAAGTTTATAGGACAGAGAGTGTGGGAGGTGACTGCTACACTGGTTCCTACCCCTCATTTGGTTTCGTTGGTTGTCCACACCGTTTCCTATGACTGTCTATTAACCACACATCTGTGTTAAAATCGGTTTAAATACGGTTTTAATGCCATGATGCACACCTAGTATAATTATACTCTAATTATCTGTGTGATATTCAGCCCAAATAATGCCTAACCATTGGTTTTTTGGTGTTTTACAGACTCCAAGCTATGGCTATGAAGCAGAGTAAGGGAGATGCACCTCAAGCGCTCAGTGAAGTTGAAGAACCTTCACCGCCGGCACAGGTGCAAAGGTCGCTGGAACAAAGCGATTCCGACGAGGCAAGGGGTCTGAGCCCGGCCCAGCTGACCTAGATGAAAGAGTTGCACGCTTAGTACAACATAAGATGGAGATTTTTCCCTCCAAAGTGCCGACCACCAGGAAAGGAAAGAAACCAGTGCAGGATTCAGAGGAATCTGACTGGGACTCAGTGGGAGGATCTTTCAGAAGTTCAGACCTCTTCTGACAATGAGTCGGAGGAGGAGGTTGTTGTAGCTGGTAGCATGCACAAAAAGAAGGCACACTCATCAGATGGGGCTGAGTACACGAGGGTACGTAAGAAGAAGCCACATGTGAAGAAGCACAAGAAGAAGTCTAAGAAGAGGAAGAAGAACAAATCCTCTTCTTCTGACTCTTTGTCAGACTCATCATCGACAAGCTTTGACTCTGATACTAAACACGCGGGGAAATACGCGGAGTTGAGTGGCAAGGTGATGAAGAAGTGCAAGGTTCTTTGAAGGAAAAATATCCATATCACTACGATGATGAGGAAAACCATTCAGGGGCACTTCGACACCTTCAAGCCAGCTAATGTTATTATGAAGCTGGCTGAGAAATTCACGGGGGTCAAAGGGGTCCCGGGATCTGCCATCAAAGAGATGGACTCAAAGGTGAGACTGAGTGAGGACCGGAAGAAGTTTGAGGTGGTTCTTCACACTGTAGACAAAGGGGTACTCTCAGCACTCTCAGCCATTACACTGATAGCCAACAAGATGATGGCGGAGAATAAATTCTCTTCGCTGTGCGAGGAAATGCATGGGGGAATTGCGCTGCTGACAGCGACTAGCAATTTACTGTTATACAGACATTTCGAAAACGTCTTTAAGGAGGTCTGCACTGATGCAGGAAAGGAAGTAGCCAGATCTAAGAAGGTCTTGGACAATGATGGGAAGGAAAACAACAACATGTACTGCGTAGCGCCAGCAACCCCTCGCCCGGTTACACGCACATGCTATAAGTGACCCAATTACGCCTAACCACCAGTCACACCAGTTACACACCCCATGCCCGCAGCGAACACAAACACTCCTCCCCCGGTTATAGCAGATAACACGCAGTACGCCCCATCAACAATAACCAACGCGTTAGACTGCTTGGTGGTTGTCACACATCAACAATTCGCCGAACCCCATTAGAATGAGAGCCCAAAACTACAGTCACAACAGACACTTCACTAGAAGGATGGGGGGCTCACAGAGACCAACAGGCAACATGTGGTCGGTGGATGGATGATGAAATCTCCGATCACATAAATGTACTAGAACTTCGAGCTATATATCTAGGATTACGTAGACTAGTTCACCCACCTAAAAAATAATGTAAGGTTATTAACAGATAACCCAACAGCTATGGCTTACATACCTACTATGGGAGGGACTCGTTCTAAACCATGTAACTATTTAGCCAAACTAATTTGGGACTGGGCAAAGAAACAGGAGATATGGCTAACAGTAGTACAAATTCCAGGCAGTCAAAATACTTTGGCTGACAAGAAAAGTCATCATTTTCACGACCATCTAGAATGGCCATTAAATCAGAGAATTTTCTACCACATTTGTGATAAATGGGGCAAACCAGAAATTGACTTATTCGCATCACGGAACAACAAGTTACCCAAATATGTGTCTTGGCATCCAGAGGCAGAAGGCTGGAGAGTAAATGCATTTTGTTCATTTGGAATAATAAATTCTATTACATATTCCTACCAGTCAGCATTATCAGCAGAGTGCGCCAGAAGATCAAGATGGATCACTCACACGCAGTACTGATAGTACCAGCATGGGACACACAACCATGGCTAGCAGCAATAACATTAGCAGCAAAAGAGATGCTCAGGTTCCCACAAGAAAAGGATACCATACAACATCAGGGACCACTGACAGTCCATGGAGACGTCTCAACAACACCCCTTTTGGCATTCCTTTACTAATAAAACATTTAGAACAATATGGTTTAGACAAAATTACACAAGAAAGACTCATTTCACACGCGTGGAGGAAAGGAATGGTGAACTTATACACAAGTTATTTAAAGAAATGGGGACTTCATAGTCTGCTTAAAGGAGTCAAACCATTAAAACATACAATAGCCCAGATATTAAGATCTAAGAATTTTAGAAGATGAAAGGTTAGGATTTGGTGCAATTAATGCAGCAAGATGTGCACTTTCAATTATTCTACCAAGGATAGATGGACAAACGATTGGAAAGCATCAGGTAGTACATTATTGGTTCATTAGATCGGTGTATGAAAGGAACCCACCTGAACCCAAATATAGGAGGTTGTGGGATGTGTCTATAGTATTGTAGTAGTCTGTACATGAGCTCTACTACCACGCAGCAGCAGCGGAGACTACGCTGTACACCAGCGCAGTACCACTACACTGCGCCAGGTGGCGGCACGGGTAGCCACCGGGCAGACCCCAACTGGGCTGCCCTCTACTGTGGGTGGTTGACCCCCCCCACACACACCTATAGAGTCGATGTGGGATCTGGCGAGTCAGGGGGCGGGTCAGACAACGACTGACGCCGCGGACAGCAGATGGTTCAATAAACCAGGTTGAAGCGTACACTAATTGAATCTTGGTGTTCTTCCATGTGTGAGCGTGCGAGTGAGAGTCGGAGGGCCGTGGGCCATTACAGTATTCAAGTTATTCAAGTCATGGCCTAGTAATAGACATTTTTCAATGAAGGAACTAGGATTTAAGTTAGCAGTGCTATTACTGCTAGTGACGGGACACAGAGGCCAAACCATTATGGCTCTCTCACTCGATGGACTAGAGATAGATAAGGATGAGGCAACATTCCGTTTAGAGACATTACTAAAGTCAAATCACACAGGGGACGTGATAAACGGATATGTGTAGTTTCAGCCATTAGTGCGTATATATACAAGTCAGGTAGAATAAGGAATTCCATACAGCTACTAATCAGCTTTATCAAACTGCATAAAGCTATCTCGAGAGACACGCTTGCAAGATGGACCATCAAGGCACTTAAGCAGGCAGGCGTCAATACTGGACGCTACACATCCCACTCAACGTATTGAGCCATGGTCTCTAAGGCATGACAATTAGGAATCTCAGTAAAGAGAATCCTTTCACACGCGGGGTGGAAGACGGCTAGATCATTTGCAAAACATTACAACAAATGACTAGAAAAGCCAGGTGGCCTGGCGACTTGCCTACACACCAACTGAAGATGGGTGAGAAACAAAATATTTTGCACTAAAAAACAATAGTATGATTACAACATTAAGTATAAAAGGATAAACAAATTAGATTATGTAAAATTCTCCCTGGACTACGAGTAGCCAGAGGTTAGTACCGAGGTAAAATAGTACAGTTATACAAATCCTACCTGGGTACAGATGATGGATAACTAGTCTCGGATAGTCATGGGTCAGGGCCCGCCCACCCTACCCTACCATGACTATCATATTTCGCTGGTGCCAAAATGAAAACACTAAAGTATCCTTATTATACTAAGAACTTTATTTATCCTATAAAGTATGTAAAAGATTGCTGGACCCAGATGTGCTTCCTTCTCCCTGACCCATGACTACCCGAGGCTAGTACCTAGGGAAAACACCCGGTTATCCATCATCTGTACCCAGGTAAGATTTGTATAACTATACTATATATATATATATATATATACACACAAATCGATGTATACATAATGATATCTGTAATATAGTCTCTCTCTTTGCATACATTTATAAACCTCATAATATATATAATATATGTAATATACAATAAATATAATAATATATGTAATAATATACAGTATATATAATATATATATAATATATAATTATACAGCATATATACAGCATATATATAGAGAGAGAACTAGAGAGCTAAAGCGAGACACGGTACTAATATAGCCTAGGGAATAGTTTGATAAGTCTGTTGGTATTATATATTGTATAAAGGGAGGTAAATGCTGAAACTAAGGACAGCATATACAGTTGCTGCAGACTGTGGTTTTTTTCACCCAGACAAATAGTCTGTGAACAATGCCACAGAATGTGTACAATAATTAATTTAAGAAACTGAGTTATGTGTGCCTGTTATGGTACGATTTACAGATGCCAGTATCTCAGGGAGTATTAGCACACAGGTGACAATGCATGAGGCTGTGTGTGTGTGTTTCCAGGACCTGCCAAATCCAGGTGTCAGGCTGGAGGTGGGAGGTGGAGTGAGTGTGTGTATGGTGAGCCCACCCTGCCCCAGCTGGTGGCAGTTTGCTGAACTAAAGATGATGCAATATGTAATTCTCAAAGTAAGGCATGTAAAAACTCCTACTATTTTGGAGTTGTCCCAATCTAGGGGACTGGTGACCACTGGTGTTATGTAAAGATAAATAGGGTTGATACTCCCATGTAAGTGTGATTGGTGAACTTGATGGAAAATGTGTATCTGACTTGGGGGTGGGTGGGTTCACCCCCCACCCCTTTAACCAGCAGGGGGGTGGGGGCTGGTGGGAGCGGTGGGGGTCCACCCACTCACACCATGCCTCCCCCCCACCACTGACTGACGCCACGTTCGTCGCTCCAGTGTGGGAGACAGGAAGACATGGTCAGTTCTCCGACCAACCTTGCCGAGTATGATATAAATGTCAACCGAATATTGTTCTGCTTAGATAGAGGAAGACATAATCTTTCTGACGATATAATTTGTCCAATATTAAAGAATCTCACTCTCTATAGTACAACTAGCAGGCATACGTTTTTTGGAGAACATTAGCTTCGTTATTCTTTAAGATATTTCATGCTAAACTTGCTAAATTCCTTAATTTCTATTGAATAACCTCAAGGTTAATGATACATTCTTTGAAACATCATAACTTCTGTTCTACTTAGACTATCATCCTCTTTTTTTTATTCCAAAATAATCAGAATCAAAAGCTCTATGATCGTACATGTTTTGAATTAATATGAGCCAAAAACTGAAAGTTCACTTTTATAGGCATGACTAGCTGACCACAAGGTTAGGTTGCAAAGAATTAACTTTATTAAGATGATTAAACAGATTCCGTCAGGTGACAATAGGCTTCAGAAATGTTTTCAATGTCTGGCACCTCTCAAGTCATCATTTATGGTGCCACATCAAGGTTTTTCTGCCAACACAGAAGCTTTAATCAATGCCATGTTCGTCGCTCCGGTGTGGGAGACAGGAAGACATGGTCAGTTCTCCGACCAACCTTGCCAAGTATGATATAAATCTCAACGAATATTGTTATGCTTAGATAGAGGAAGACATAAGCTTTCTGATGATATAATGTTCAGGACGATCCTGATTAATTTTCAAGGAGTATAAGCGTATGAATCTTTTAAATCCTTCTGTTTAATCAAATTTCCCGCTCAAAGACAGCCATGCTTGATATGCTAATGAAGCCTGGTTTCTTGTCTATCTTTCATTGGTGGTTAATACTGTCAGTAGGTATCCCAAGTGCCTTGCCAATCCAGCAATAATCTATGTGTAGCACCTTAAAATTCACAATTTTCAATCTGTTGGTGTGTTCTAAGTTGTTCATCAATTGAAATAAAATTTAAATCACAATAAACCTTTATATTTCTTCTTTCCAATAGTACCATCAACATTAGGATATGACTGCTCAGCTAAAGAAAACCAATGCTTTGTCAAGTCCATTTATGTAGAAAATAACCTTTTGTTTCAACTAACTTGTGCATGAAATTTTACACTGCTTCTTCAAACCTCTGGCGCCTATTCACAAGAGCTAGCTAGCATCATCATGCCCATGGTATTACTTTGTTGCCAATACTACAGGCGATAGAGTCATATTTTGTTCTTGAATAAATTCTTTGTCCATCAATTTAAAATTTTAATTTGAACTTTTCAATTAACCACCATTTCTGAACCGAATAATTCATGACTTAGATTTTCACATGAAAACAAAGATTTTTTGTTCTAAAAATGAATAGGTTTGTCACAATTCTTAGCAATGCATGGCATGAAGGTGCGAATGTGAGAAAATAAATGTTGGCTCTACTTAATAATTGAGTGCTAAAGTTGTTATGTAATGTGCCAGTGTTGTCTCGTATTAATTAGTGTAAGGCTGACTGCTTCATAAATACACACACACACACATACACATCCACACACAGGGTGTTGAAAACATTTGTTAAAAAAACATTCACACATATCAAATTGTATTGTATATAATGTAAACAGAAAGAGCATATTGAAGATAATAAATACAACCTGAAAATTTCATGCAATTATCTTGTATGGGTGCTTTTATGTACCATTTTAAGCCTGCTCAATGTTGGGCAGTTCCTTTTACCGAATTTTATCACTTGTCAAATTGAGCTCTGGACCATTTTAAACCTATTTTCTTCAGCTTTTCCCAAGAATATGTGGTCCTGAAAAAAATTAGCAGTGACAAGACTCATCAATAGGTTAGGTATAGATCAGAATAATTTAATAGGGGTGCCAATTTTGTCCACAACCACACCCCCAAAAGTGATCCAAAGCGAAATTTGGAAATTGGTGAAATTGGTGAAATTAAGGAAATTGTTATATTTAGCATTTCTGAAGATGTATATCTTGAAATGTAACCACATCATACCCCTGGATCTTTGTATTCTCATTGTATGGGTCATGGATTTGAAGGAAAAAACACTAGAAGTCTGATAGGGTGGTTACTTAAAATTTTTGGAGCCATCAAAAATGTTATCTTTTTAGTTTTGGGTGGGACCAATTAAGTAACGACCTACAAAAGTCCATATCTTCTTTAATATTAGAGTCATTTTCACAAATGAAGTGCCATTTTATTTCAAATTCAATATACTAACAGGTGAAATCCGTTAAATCAAACTCAAAACTATTTTTGAAAATCACTTGGGATACCTACTGTTAGCTCAGGTGACCATACGCAGCAAGGTAGCAATTTTAGGGAAGGGAGTGGCTAAGACTGGATGCAAACAGACTATGGTGAACACACACAGAGCTACTGATGGTACACGCAAACAAGTGTCCATTGACCCTAATTTATTTTATCATGTTAATTAAACATCAAACACCCTAAAAGGAAAAGGAACGGACATTCACTTCATATAATTTGTATTATAAAGTTAGCAGAATTAGTGATGGTTGAAGTGGTTTTAGAACAGTTAAATTGTGTCAAATTCTTCGATGCGGACAGCGTATATGCCCACTTTGGAGTACCTAATGTTACTGTTTCTGACTGAGGAGACTCCCAGCAACTGTCTACCTGTAATTTGAATGTGGTCCATCTGAATAAAAGAGCTGGGCAGGGGTTGTGGCAGGCAGATGACCTGCAGATGACCTGCACAGCAGGAGGAGCCAGCCACTTAATTTCTGTTGCGTTACTATTTCTTGGAACTGATATAGTAAGCAGATATAGTAAGGGGATCATCGCTTGAGTAATATCATACATTAGTGCTTTCCGGTCTGCACACACAGAAGTTAGGGTTCTATTTCCTATAAAGATTCTAGCGTGTAAAATACCGCTAGTTAACACTGTGATTCATGCAGATCTGGTGAAACGATATTTGGTGTTATATACGGGGGAGGGTCAGTGTTGGACTTGTGCCCGTGAAGCCAGCTGTTTTGCTGGTAATACTAACTTGCACAAGGCTGCGGCATATTCAGTTGTTGATTACTTTTTCTAGATGGCTCTCCTTACAAACGGTTTTGGTTTGGTATTGATTCAAATTTGGTGTTTGTTACCCGTCAGTATATTTTCCTCTCACCAAACATTAACCCATAGCCAAGCACATCCTCAACTGTTTCTGCTGCAGATTTAACCTTATAGAATTCGACTGTGGGGTGGGGGTGGGGGTAGAGGGGGCATGCAGCAGCATCAGCAAAGAGTGTCAATATGGCCTCATCTCTTAACCAGTGGCAACTCATTAATAACCACCAGGAAGAGTAGTCTTGATGACGTCTTTTCTCTTCGTGAACTAGCGGTGAACTTTCAGTAAAACGCTTCACGGTGACGGCCCTGTGGATGTGAGTGAGTCAGTGAGAGTGAGTCGGTCAGTGAGCAGGTCATCCCTAGCTCATCCTGTGCATGGCTCCCGGTGTCACCAGGATGGTCGAATGAGTTGACCGGCTGTCCCCTCATTTTGGTAGAACGTGGGATTCGAACCCATGGGTTCGAACACAGGTCGAGTCAAACTAATGACTTACAAGTTGATACTTGTCGCTTCCTAGCCAGATGATCGGCATTATTAGGATAGGGCAAGGACTGGTTGGCTCAGTGTCAGGATAATGTGACTGAGTGGGATATCAGGTCATGGTGCTGGTGGCCTGGTCTCCTAGTGGGGCAGCACTATAAAGTCAGCATTAGTGCGCACTGTCACATGTCAGTACCTCTCCTGATATGACCTTAGATGTTACCAGGATGTAAAACTCCAACAACCAACTAACAAGCTCCTGGTGTCGTGGTCACTGCCTCCCCTTTTAACCTCCCCTTCACTTCTCCCTACCCCTCCCTTCTCCTTCCCTCATTTCCTCCCTCCCTCCCTCCCTCCCTCCCCCTCTCTCTCTCTCCCTACCCCCGCCCCTCTCCCCCCTCCCCCTCCCTCCTTCCACCTTCCTCACCCACTCCTCTGTCTCCTCCCCGTTTTCCCTTTCCTCCCCCCCCCCCCCGACAACAATCCCTCCCTCCCACCCTCCCACCCAGTGCCGGCCACACCCCGGACATGAGCACGCATATAATGTGCTGACATCAATTAAGGCATTTTTGTGTCGGCGGGCTAAAATATTTAATATTAAAAAAAAGATGATGAATGCCAAGCAAACACGGCGCGGCCGCCTATGTTTTTGACAGTTTAAAATTACAATATTTAATTTTATTCCCCAGCAGGGGGCACTGCAGCGCGCTAGACGTTCCTTTAGAGACACCAACCCTGCATACAATTTAATTTGCTCCTGGCTTTTACATATAGCCGGCGGGTGGTCGGGTAGGTAGGATAGGGGGGAGGCAATGGGGTTGTGGGGTTGTGGGGTAATTCCAAAGAGACCTTGCAGTTTTCAATACTCTTACCCACCAGTTCGCCCTCCCCCTCTTTTTTTGGGCCATCTCATTAACTTTTGATTCATAAAGCTCCGGCACCCATTTTACATCGCCACCCACAAACTTTCCGAATCTGTCAGGGTGCCTTTTTGTTGGTGTGTGTGTGTGTAAGTGTGCACGTGGTTGGTGTGTAAGTATGTTAATCTGTGTTTGGGTGTACGTGTTATTGTGCGTGTGTATGTGTGTTGGTGTGCATGTGTTGTTGTTTGTGCTAATGTGTGTATTGGTGTGTGTGTGTGTTGGTGTGTGTGTTGGTGAGCACGTGTTCGATGTTTGGGTCTGTTTGTGTGTATGTGTGTGGGTGTTAATATCGGAATGTGTGTGAGCATTTGATGGTGTGTTTGCTGATGTGTATGTGTAGGTGTGTATGTGTTGCTTTGTGTGTGTGGGGGGAGCATGTGTTGTTTGTGTGGATGTTTTTGTGTGTATGTGTTGCTGTGTGTGTTAATGTCTGTGTTGGTGTTTGTGTGTTTGCGTGTGTTTGCGTTTATATATGGGCCTATGTTTTAATGTTTGTGTATTGGTGATTATTTGTAGGTGTGTATGTTTGTGTTTAACTGTTGCTGTGTGTGTTAATGTGTAAGTGTTGGTGTGTGTGCTGACGTGTGTTGCTGTGTGTTTGTTTTTATGTGTGCGCATGTGTGTTAATACGGGTGTGTAGGTCAGCATGTGTTGGTGTGTGTGGGTGGGTTTGTGTGTAAGTGTGCGCATGTGTGCGTGTTGGTGATCATGTCTTAGTGTGTGTTGGTTTGTAGGTTGGTGTGTATGTATGCGTGTGGATGTTAATGTGTGAGTGTTGGTGTGTGTTGCTTTGTAGGTTTGTGTGTGTGTATGCTCGTGTGTGCTAATGTGTGAGTGGTGGTGAGCATATGTTGGTGTGTGTTAGTTTGTAGGTTGGTGTGTATGTGTGTGTTAATGTGTGAGTGTTGGTTTGTATGTTGGTGTGTGTGCACGTGTGTTAATGTGTGAGTGTTGGTGTGTGTTGTTGTAGGTTGGTGTGTATGCATGCCTGTGGATTTTAATGTGTCAGTGTTGGTTTGTATGTTGGTGTGTATGTGTGTGCATGTGTGTTAATGTGTGAGTGTTGGTGAGCCTGTGTTGGTGTGTGTTTTGGTTTGTAGGTCGGTGTGTCTGTATGCATGTGTGTTAATGTGTGAGTGTTGGTGAGCCTGTGTTAGTGGGTGTGTTGGTTTGTAGGTTGGTGTGTCTGTATGCACATGTGTTAATGTGTCAGTGTTGGTGAGCCTGTGTTGGTGTGTTTGTTGGTTTGTAGGTTGGTGTGTCTGTATGCAGCTGTGTTAATGTGTGAGTGTTGGTGAGCCCGTGTTGGTGTGTGTGTTGGTTTGTAGGTTGGTGTGTCTGTATGCAGCTGTGTTAATGTGTGAGTGTTGGTGAGCCTGTGTTGGTGTGTGTGTTGGTTTGTAGGTTGGTGTGTCTGTGTGCATGTGTGTTAATGTGTGAGTGTTGGTGAGCCTGTGTTGGTGTATGTGTTGGTTTGTAGGTTGGTGTGTCTGTATGCATGTGTGTTAATGTGTGAGTGTTGGTGGGTGTGTGCGTGTTCCATTGGTGGTGGATGTGGTCGTGCTTGGTGAATAACACTGCACGCTGCTGTACAGGCTTGAATGACTTTGCAATTTTGAGTAATTGCACCCCCTCCCTCATCCCCTTACCCCCTCCCCACCCACATTTCCTTTACCTCCTACCCCTCCACCCTGGTCTGCCTGTAAATGAAGGCTGTTTTTGTGTGTGTAATTAGCTACAAACAATAGTCGCGTGTATGACAAAAGTACATAGCTAGGTGCACTTGAATCCCACCCTCTCCCTCGTCCCTCACCCCTACCATATACCCCTACCCTACATCCCCATCATAGACACCCATACACAGATTCAACATTGGCTCGTGGGTACTATATATAGTACTGCTTCCACAGGGTGATCATTTTGCTGGTACCATGAGCCGGTATAACACTCAGTCACATTATCCTGATACTGATCAAAACCAATCATTGCCCTATCTTAATAATGTAGAGCTCAAGACACGGTAGCGGCAAGTATACATTTTGTAAGTCATTGGTTTGATTTGGTGACATGGCACAGTCCACCTGGGTATGTGTAATGGCACAAACTAACACAGAAATGGACAGGCCACGGTCATGCATTTGATGTACCCTGAAATACAAAATGGCTAAGCAAACAACACAACCCTCCCACCTGGTCGCATTCCTAAAGGGTCGAGTGTGTTCTGGCACACTGGTGCACTATCTAAGGACAGGGTTTGGGTGAAAGGATGCTGTAACAAATCAAAATGGGACGGGATCCTCTCCCGCAAGCCTTCATGACACCCAAGTAGATGTACATAGTAGGCTAAGGTATCATACTCAGACTAGACAAAACTCTGGAAAAATACAAAAAAAACGAACTTAGGCTACTAACACCCAAAATTGCAAAAGGCTGGCCTGAGTAGAAACAGGTAAACACTCCTGGGCGAGGGACCAGACCAAGACAGCACTACAGCTGTCCAGCGTTGAAAACAAGCACCTTTGCGGGAGCTTATACGTTATGGGCAGAGTAAATACCTTGTCAATAAAAAAAAGAAGAAAGAAGTTGAATCTGAAATCAAAGAAAGGGTGGTGAGGCGCGCGGGTGGAGGTAAAGTTTTTGGGGACAATAGCGATTAAGGGTCATCAAAAGTTTTCAACATTTTCACAGCGGTACAAAGCATACAACCGGGGGGAAGTTGGGTCTCAGTCAAGTGCGACTTTTATCGTTTTATAAAATGTTGATATTCTTTGGCAAACTTATTTTTGCACCTTATTTTTTATTGAGCAGGGGTATTTTCAATCATTGGCAATTGTCTCTCCTCATACCAAGTGCTTCTCCTTGCCATATCCTAGTAATGTTGAATGCCAGGCTAGGGAGGGACAAGGACAAGGACATATTTGTCATTAGTTTGACTCGGCCAGGGTTCAAACGTGGGACACCATTCCACCCCATTGTCACTAACTCACCTAGATATTAAATCCGGAGGGTTTGAATCCCATGGACCTATCAAAACGGGAGGCGGGCACTCAACTCATTTGGCCACCCTGTCTGTGTCCCTGGTAAATGTTGATGAGTAGGACTTTGGAGGGGGACAAGGGATGGTCTGGAAAAGTAGTACTCTTTGTACTATCTGATAAATGGTGAGAACGTTGGTTGCTGGCCAACTGACCAATGCGGCAGGAGAGTGTTGTGCCGTGTCGTTCCTATTTGATCCGGTAGGTGGAGGGCAGTGGGGTGGCCGTCTCTCCCAAAGTGAACTGCACTGTACAAGACACATGGTGCGACTTGAACAATTGGGCCCCAGTGGGGCAACAATATAAAGTTGCCATGAGCGTGAAACTGCTACAAGTCGAGATACGTCAAGATATGTCGAGATATGTCAACATTCTCGGAGTGTCAGGGCCAAATTGGATGTTGGTCCAACATAGTTGTAACGTGTCTCAATGAGTTAGAAAGTCAAAAAAAAGAAAAAAGGCCAAACGTAAGGCTAATGAACATTCAGCGCATGCGGCGTCAGCCTAGCGAAACCCTAGCGTTGGCTTAGCGTAGGACCCGCGTAATTACGCCCGCCCTAATGTAGCTACATGTGACTCTGACATAATTCGTAACGTGAGTCAACATCAGGCCCGCGAGTGAGCAGCGTTAGCCTAACGACAGTCCAGCGTGCTCAGCATAAGGTCAGCGAGCACTCAACGCACTCGATGTGGGCGTAACATAAGCCAAAGTGCATGGGAGTACCCGACCCATCCGCACCTCCGGTATATAAGGGTGCAGTCTGGCTCTCTCCTCAGAACTTCTCCAGCATGCCTCCAAAGAACATCTCCACCTCCACTCTTTTCTATAATCGAAGGCAAAACGTTCACACCACATTCACAGTACATTCGTTTACTTCAAGACACATTGGACTTAATTTAGACTAACATTAGACACATGTCAGAGACAGACCTACGTCGAGATACGTTAACACCACATTGTCAGCACACACGCTGTGCGTTCCTCCTGGCTCTCCGTCAGTCTACTGAAAGTTGACGTAGTTCAACGTAGACCAATGTAGCTCTAATGAACGTCTAACATATCTTGGCATAAGACTAACATGAGCACAACGTAAGCCCAACATAAACCAACGTAACCGCCTTTACCTCAAGCTACGTCAAAAGTTTTGGGTATGTCCAACACCTTGATGTGTGTCACCGTATCTCGACGTAACTCAATGTAATTAAACATATCTCAACATATCTTGATGTATCTCGACATAGGCTTAACGAATGAGTAACGTATCTCAACGTATCTCGATGTAAGGGCCAAATTTCATCTAGATCGGATTACGCGACCGCATTACATCATAGTGTGACAGGGGTATTAGTGTGGTGATGGTACTCAGGTGTTTAAACTACGCTCATGACATATGCCCCACTGACCCGAACTGCCTTCTCACCACTATTGTCCGTGGCCAGATCAATAATTAGAGCAAGTCATCAGGTGTGGCCATCCATCATCCTCTCCCCTCACCCCCCAACCTAACCCCACCTTATCACTCCCCCTCTTCCCACTCTCCTCCCCCTACCCTACCCCGCCTCCCCTTCCACCCTCCTATTCCCCCTGTCCCTCCTCTTCCCCCCTCCCATCTCCCCTTTCCCCCCCTCCCACTCCCTTCCCTTCCCCCTCCTCCCCCTCCCTTCCCTTCCCCCTCCTCCCCCCTCCCTCCCCTTCACCCTCCTCCCCTCTCCCCCACCGGTCACACTCACACACCCCTCACTACGGGAAACGCCCCGTGAATACTCAGTGTCCGAACGCTAGCAATTAGCATTCAGCGGCGCATTGCGCATGCGCAGGAAACGCGTATGTGGGTGCGACTTGTAGCCTACTAACTAAAGCTGGGCTATTTGTATGCGCGCGCAGAATTCAATACCGCGAATACGATTGGCTTCAGAGTCAGTTATTTGTCTGAGAATAAAATAGCGTTGACATAGCCCAGCTGGTCCGTCGCTTTAGCTTGTTTATTATACCTATTCGTGGATTCAATTTAGGTGAGTAGGAATTGAAGAAGACTTGGATATGATGGGAAAGTTGGTTTGTTGGATGTTGGGGCTTTTCGTCCTGGCAACATCTAAGGTCATATCAAGATGGGTACCGACTTGTGACAGTGCACACTCATGGTGACTTATTGTACTGCCCCACAAGGAGACTGGACTGCCAGTACCATGAACTGATATCCCACTCAGTCACATTATCCTTATACTGAGCTAACCAGTCCCTGCCCTGTCCTATTAATGCCAAGCACCTGGCTAGGAAGCGACAAATATCAATTTTGTATGTCATTGGTTTGACTCGACCGGGAATTGAACTCCCGACCTTCCACACGGAAGCATTGCGCTCTGTCGATTCCGCAACCGCGTCCGGATTTATGGGAAATATCTGGTGGTTAGTATATTAGGGGTCAACTGTAATTGCTTGACGAGGCCAGCCAGACCCTGCGAGTTTGTTGCCAGAAATGAGAAACACATTAATTGTAATATCACCTATTGCATTTTTATTTGTGTTTAACAACAGCAACAACAACAAAAGACATAAAAAGAGTTATGGACTTGATTTAATTTAACTTTGCAAGTTGACAAACGGAGACTTATTTCTGTCGGGAATTATCGTGTTGTCAGCATAGTGGATGGTCTGTGCCGGGATTACTCATCTACAGTGAACAGATAACAAATACTCTGTCAAAAACACTTGCAATTCATATATATGCTTTAAAAGTAACAACTGTGACAACAAATTTGCGATTATGATATATTCAAAATATTATAATTTACAAAAATCGTGTTTGCTAAGCATACTGATGTGCGTTAGTGTAGTATTTAATCCCACCTTATTTAGGTAGTTGTGTATTTGTGGATCTTACGTTGACATGTTTAAGATGGTTTAATTACCTACTAATCACGTGACAAGTGGAATATACTATTAATAACTATATATATATATATATATATATATATGTATATATATATATATATATATATAATTAAGCATATCACTGTATACATTAACAATTCACGGAGTTGGCGAGTAAACATTTTAGTGACTCGCCCCATGTCCGGTCGTACAACAATGAGTCACATGACCTTTGATCCCGTCACGTGGCCACGATTGTTGCATTCTCCTCCACTGCTATCTTTTTTCCTTTTTTTCTGCTGCCTGTTTTTTTTTTTTACTACGAGTTTTTGCCTGTAGTATTGCCTACGAGTATATTTAAAGTGTGACGTGATGCCACATTAATATTCCATCTGGTGGCCAGCACATACGCGGCCAGCACCTGGGTACGGTGACATGGGACACATGACATGGTCAGCAAGATATGAACAACACAACATGGCCAACACAACATGCCCAAAATGATATGGGAAACGTGGTATGGTCAACACGACATGACCTACATCACATGGGAAACATGACATTGCCAACACAACATGCCCAACATGACATAGCAAAGATGACATGGCCAATACAATATGGCCAACATGACATGACCAACACAACACGGGACAGATGCCACAACCAACATGACATGGTAACATGACATGGCAAACACAATATTAATGACATGGCACATGCTCAACATTACATGCCCAATGTAACATCGGAAGTATGACATGGGGAACATGACATGGACAGCACATGGTCAACATGACTTGACCAAAGTGACATGGAAATTATGTCACGGCCAGTACAACATGGCCTGCACAATATGGCCAGCACAACATGACCTACATGACATGGAACACATGACATGTAAACATGACATGGCCAGAACAACATGACCAACATGACATGGGAAGCCTGAAATGGCCAGCAGAACATGAACAACAGGACATGACCAACATAACATGGGAATCATGACACGACCAACACAACATGGCCAACATGACATGCAGAGCATAAAATGGTCAGCACAACATAACCAACACAACATGACCACCATGACGTGGCCAAGAAAACATTGCCAACATTATACAACCAACATGATATGGGATAATAGTATGACCATTACCACATGACCAACATGACATGGAAATCATGACATGGCCAGCACAACATGGTCAACACTACATGGTCATCACAACAAGGCTAAGTTGACATGACGAGCACGACATGACCAGCATGACATGACTAGTACGATATATCCAAAATCTATTCCAAATTCTTTGTTCATTATTTGTAAGAGGAGGGCTTCACTCCTTTGAAAGTCAAATATTTTACACGGTACCAAGAGACTTGCTATTCCCATTAATATTAGCACCGACGTATGGTTTAGACCGAATACAGCTTGTAATTACCTTATTTTGGAAAGAATATCCTGAGTGGTTCTAACTAAATTCAATTTGGGCGTGAGGAACCTTTTGGTTCTTTAATGAGCAACGGGTATTATTTTAATTTATTTATAATTAAAGAAGAAAAAAGAAGAATACCGAATACATTGGATTTGATCTAGCAACCAGACCATCTCAAAACCTTGATGATATTATTGTCTATATATTATCTATTTGATAAACCCCTTTGTTCGGGAGAAGAGCTGAAAGGAAAAAAGCTCGCACATCCTTGTATGCACAATATTTGGTTATATTATATTGGGAAAAATGATTGAGTGGCGGTTAGGTTGGGGAGGATTTTGTCCGGTGGCAGCACTGCCGGTCACATGATTGGTGGGTGGGAAGTGAACCCACAGAGTAGCATGTACAGTGACAATAATGGAAAATACTATAATTATAGTCTGCGCCTGTATACTTGCATAACGGTTATGCATCATATATATATATATTTTACCTCGGTAAACAGCCTCAGGCTAGCCTCAGGCTAGGGAGAGGTAAGCACGTCCGGTACCAGCAATTAGCATATACAACTCACGACTGGATAACGTGTCGTTGGGTTGCTCCGGCAAAATTAGTCTACATACAAGCAAATACGCAGTAAGTATAATAAAAACTGTGGTTAGCTTAATTATGATGCATTAGAGCATCAATATGGAAAGTTTAGACTTTCGTTGGTCCAATTTGGACGAGTTATTTGGTTATAAACAACCAAGGATAGAACACTCGAGTGGGTTTCTCGAAGGAACCAAACCGGTCATTAGCGAAGATTTGGGTTTGACCCACAATCCACGCACAAATTTACCTTATTACGCCTGTGTTATAACGGTATAAACACGTTCTCTAACACCACCAGATGTCCAATTGAGTTTGAAACAACCAAATTGTGACAAATATATATACCAGGACTGACCAAAAATCTTTGTTTACAGTTCCCGATGGCCACGAAGCGGGGTAAGCGTGGCGCAGCAGCAGCCGAGGGGCGTGTTCCGAGTGGAGTGGACGAGGAGTACGACTCCTCACCTGTGTTGTTGGCAGGGCCGTCGACACAGCCCCGGGCGCATATCCTCTCCGACCCGGACGAGGACGCAGTGCCTGATGTGCCTGCGCCTCCAGATTGGGAGGCTCGCTTTGCACGGTTGGAAAGCCACATCTTGACTTCCAAATTGCCCGTGTCTCGGAAGCGGCGTAGGCCGAGTGTCCAGAGGATTCGGATTCGGATTTCTTGGACACAGACTCAGCGGTGGAGCTTAAGGCTCCTCCTCCTCCTTCTCCTAAACGGAGGAAGAAGAAGAAACAGGTGATTTCTTCGGGTGATGAATTCACCAAGGAGCGGGCAGAGACTGGTTTTCGCAAAAAAGCGGAAGACTAAGTCCAAAAAGAAGAAGAGGAAGAGGAAATATTCTTCTTCTGATTCGTCCACTGAGTCTACTTCTACGGAATCAGACTCAGACACCATATATGAAGGTGTCTATGGGGACATTGGCACTAAAGTGGCTAAGAAGGTGGAGAAGCCAAAGGCTAAGCGGGTTAAAACCACTACGCTTATGCGCGAGACCGTGAATGGTCATTTCCGCACGTTTAAACCGGCGGAGGTTATCTCCACGTTAGGAGATGAGTTAACAGGCATAAAGGGTGTTCCCAACTCCATCATTAAAGAAATGGATCGGGATGTCAATATGACGGATGACCGTAAGAAGTTTGAGGATGTGTTGCACACAGTTCATAAGGCAGTGTTGGCTACCCTAACAGCTATTGTTCCTGTGGCTAATAGGATGCAGAGTGAAAATAAGTTCTCGTCTTTGGCTAAGACAATGGACGAAGGCATTGCAGTGTTAGCGGCGGCAGGTAATTTACCTGTCATATCGAAGATATGAAAATGTCTTCAAGTCAGTTTGCACAGATGCTGGCAAGGAAGTGGCTCGCTCTAAGAAGGTTACCGATAATGAGGGGACAGAGCGTTTACGCTTTATCTTGCTCCTGAGCCGGATTATTGGGAATTTAGATAACACACAGATGTTTGGCGGTCAATATATGTAAACATACAAACCTCTATAAATCGTAGAGACTGCGCCAGAGTGGCAAAAAACAATGGATCGGCAAGAAGAACCACAGGAGTTTCCTCGTTTCAAAAAGTCACGAGGGCGCATGTTTCGTCCACGGCGGTTCACCAGAGGAACCAGACCGAGTTCAAACTCTCGGTCAGGGTTTCGGCCCCCTAGCGGCCGGGGCGTCGCCTAGGCTGGACCCGACAACAACACACGGCAATCTAGGCCGTAGGGTTCAACTCGTCGAGTCCTTTCCCCAGGGGAAAAAAGGGCGGGTCCAAGTAGAGTCCAACACAAACTTCACAGTCCCTGCAGCCTCTAAAAACACACAAACTGTAAGCAACTTTGTGGCTGGTAATATTAGTAATCATATTTCTGAGTGGCACAAAATTACTAGTGACAAGAAATTTAAAAAATAGTTAGGGGTGTTCACATTCCCTTCACACAAATTCCTGTACAAAGTATAATACCTTTTCCATATAACATTCAACCAGTTGAACGAGAAGCACTAACTAAACAGGTACATAAATTCTTTGAGAAAGGAATTATACAAAAAGTGACACTGTTCAGGACAGTTTATTTCAAACATTTTCTCGAGACCGAAGCCTAATGGTGATGTTCGAATGATCCTGGATTTAACAATCCTTAATAAAAGGGTGGAATATCGACATTTTTAAAATGTTCTCTCTAGATACGGCACGAGATCTGATTACACCAGATGCGTGGATGGCTAGTGTTGATTTACAGGATGCATATTATACGCTTCCCATAATGGAACAATACCGAAAATTTCTTTGATTTATTTGGGATAACCAACTCTATGAGTTTACCTGTATGCCGAATGGCTTAGCTTGTGCGCCACGTTTATTTACTAAATTGCTTAAACCTGTTTTCTCGGTAATGGCGAGGAAAGGTCATATAATGTTTCCATACATAGATGATTCTTTTATTATAGCATCAACACAAATTGGGTGTGTGAATGCAGTTTTGGATTTATGTGCATTACTCACTAAATTGGGGTTTTATGTACATCAACAAAAGTCAGTGTTTAAACCAACAAAACAACTCAAATGTTTAGGGTTTATTCTGGATACACAGTCCCTTACAGTGTCGATAACAGAACAACAACTAATTAAGTTTATGACTACAGCGACTCAGCTTATTAAGTTATCAAAGCCTAAAATTAGACAGGTTGCTGTTCTTATTGGCATAATGACATCATATGCACCTGCTGTGTTATATGGGAAGGCCCATATTAAGTCGCTAGAAATAGATAAAAATTTAGCGTTAGCACGAACTAAAGGCAATTTTGAGCGAAAGATGTTTATTTCGCAAGAAGGGTTACAGGATATTGGATGGTGGATGCAACATATAGCAAGTTCACCAAATCCAATCCGCCTGGCGGAACCTAATACAGTAATTACTACTGATGCTTCGTTAGAAGGTTGGGGAGCTCATCGAGATGGGGTCACAACAGGAGGTAGATGGCTTGATGATGAAAAATCAGACTATTTTAATGCACTAGAATTGCGTGCTATTTATCTGGGCTTACGTAGTTTAGTAAGATAAATAAATCAAAAGATAAATAATTCACAGGTTAGAATACTAAAATGATTAATACTACTGCCATGGATATATTCGTAACATGGTGGAACCAAATCAAATCTTGCAATCAGTTATCTAAACTGATTTGGACTGGGCACAGCTCATCTACAAGTCTGGCTGACTGTAGCGCATATTCCAGGGTCACAAAATACACTTGCAGATTATAAAAGTAGAAATTTCCATGACCATTTAGAGTGGTCTCTTCGTTTGTGAAAAATGGGGTACACCTGAAGTTGACTTGTTTGCATCACAAAATAATAACAAGTTACCCTGTTATGTTTCTTGGCATCCTGAACCGGATGCTTGGAAAGTAGATGCGTTTGCTATTACCTGGGAAAATAATAATTTTTATATTTTCCCACCATTTAGCATTATCAGCCGAGTAGTGAGAAAAATTGGCTTGGAAGGGACACATGCGATACTGGTGGTGCCCGATTGGGACACGCAACCTTGGCTGCCAGCAGTTTCACAACTGGCAAAAGATCATATACGATTCCCAAGAAAACTCGGGAATCTGACGCACCACGGACCGCTAGTGGTTCATGGCGACGTGTCAACGACGCCCCTATTGGCATTCCTTTTCTAAGGAAGCAGCTACAGCAATTTGGATTGGACAGAATTACTGAGGATAGGATAGTATCGGATGCCTGGAGGCCAGGAACTGTCAAAATGTATACAACCTATTTAAAGAAATGGGGTGTACATTGTTTGTTAATGGAAGTTAAGCCAACAAATCCAAAGATTTCACAAGTAGCTCGATTTCTTCTTTCTCTAGAGGATGAAGCGAATTTCATTTGGATCGATTAATGCGGCGAGGTGTGCGTTATCAATTAATATTACCTAGAATAGATGGCGAAACAACGTTGGAAAAACATTATGTTCTTTGTTATT
>CM059193.1:82096070-82111665 GCA_030323885.1 Branchipolynoe longqiensis | reverse complement strand
ATACATACACGCACGCATACATACATACATACATACATACATACAAACAACAACAAACAAACAAAACATGTGGCTGAGTGGAAATGTGATCACATTGTATATAAAGTCATGACCGAACGCATGTATCTAATACTACATACATATTATGTATATATTCATATATAATATATATATTTTACCTCGGTATGCCGCCTCTGGCTAGCCGTAGGCTAGGGAGAAGGAAGCACATCCGGGTCCAGCAATTAGCATAAGTGACTCACAACGGGAGGACGTTTGTGAGTTGCTCCAACAGGATTTATCTACTACTACTGCTTTTGTTCAAAAGTAAGTACCTTTTATTAGCCTACTTTGTTTATGATGCTTTATAGCATCACCGTATGAAAGTTCAGAACTTTCTCACGTCCAATTTGGACTTTGTACGTGTTTTTTAACTTACGGATAGAACTTGGGTGCCGCTGGCACTAACGAAACCGATACTGCAGTTCTATCGACACCTGTTTTTCAGACAGGGAGAAATGGCAACCCGAGTTGCTCATTTCCTAAGAAAAGTCTCCCGGATCCTAATAGAGGATGATGTTGGGGATGCTTCTGGGTGTTTTTTATAAACACCCCAGACCGGTTTAAGGCGAACCTCCGAGTTTCGTAATATTTTCTCCAACTTGTTGGCGCTGTAGCCACGGGTGGGAGAAGTGTACGGAACAGAGAGAGTGGGCGATCTCACGATCGATACCCCCGTTTGGTTGGTTTCGTTACCACACACCTACGGCAAAATTTAGCTTCACGCCTGTACTGACACGTTGGAATACACGTTCTCTGTACCTTGTTCCTCAACCCAGTTTACTGGCTTACACTTGTGTAGTTGAGATGATTCCGGTTTGTAACGCTTTATTTCGTTACAGGAACCGATGGCCACTCGCCGGAATAAGACGCCCGCTGCAGCGGTCGGCGTCCCTCCTACGGATTACGATTCGTCACCACCGGCTACGGCTCCGCCGTCCCCACAGCCCGGGCCACATGCCTCTGATCAGGACAGTGATCAGCCCCCTCAACCTGTAGGTTGGGAGGCTAAGATGGCGGCTATGGTGGAGGAGAAAATGCGCCAATTCCAGGCTCATACCTTTGTAGACCCTTCCCAAATCCCTGATGAGGATTGGGAAGACTTCTCGGAAGACGAGGAAGACACGGTTTCGGCACCTGAGGTTCCGAAACCGAAAGCGCGCGGCAAGAAACGTCGCCCGGTTAGCAGCTCGGGAGACGAGTTCACCAAGAAGGCTAACACTAAGCGCTCCAAAAAGTCCAAGAAAAAGAAAAAGAAAAAGAAAGACTCGTCCTCGGACTCGTCAGACGACTCTTCTTCCACGGAGTCTGATTCTGATACGGAACGCGCAGGCGTTTACGCCAAAATAGGGGCTAAAGTAGGCAAGAAAATTGTCAAAAAGAAAGCTAACAAGGTGCGTACCACTACTATGATGCGCAAAACGGTGAATGGCCATTTCACCACCTTTAAGCCAGTGGAAGTCATCAACAAATTGACTGAACAGATCTCTGGAGTCAAGGGTATCCCCGCTACAGTGTCTAAGGAGATGGATGCGGGCATCCATTTGTCTGACGAGCGTCGCCGGTACGAAACTGCCCTCTGCGTTATCCATAAGGCAGTTTTGGGGGCCTTGACGTCCATTATCCCTGTCGCTAACAGAATGCAAACCGAGAACAAGTTCTCGTCTTTGACTCGGGTTATGGACCGGGGCATCGCCCTACTCGCAGCGGCGAGTAACTACATGACTCATCGCAGATTTGAAAATGTTTTCAAATCGGTCACCACCGATGCGGGCAAAGAAGTCGCACGCTCAAAGAAAGTGACAGATCATGACGGCAAAGAATACACTGTGTATTCAGGACCTACCCCCATCAAAAGCAAACCTCTGGATAAATCCAAGATGTTTGTGTAAAAATATACGGACAGATCATGACGGCAAAGAATACACTGTGTATTCAGGACCTACCCCCATCAAAAGCAAACCTCAGGATAAATCCAAGATGTTTGGGGGTCAGCTGGCTTACTTTTACAAGCAGGTGGAGGTAGACTACAAGAGTGCTAAGAACACCGAAGCAAAGGGCCGTAAATTCCAAAACCCAGCCGGGGTCAGACGGGCTAGGACGGATTTTCGCTTCCGCAGAGGAGGAAGGCCGTTCAGGGGCGGACCGTCCTTCCCGTTCAGCCAGCGGGGAAGAGGTCGAGGCGACAGACAAGCCTCAAACTGGAACGACAACCGCGGCTACAAGAGAGACTTCGTTCCCAAAACACAGTTCCCCAAACCAGGGAACAAGTAGAGAACGCCACACAAACTTTCCAACCTCCTGACCCTGAAATGGTCACGGAGGAAACACAAACTGAAGTAAGCTTTTCTCAAGCAGGCAATATTGTTAATTATTTACATCAATGGCAACAGTTAACCACTACCCCAGAGGTTATTAGTATTGTTAAAGGCATTCACATTCCTTTCACACAATTGCCTGTCCAGAAAAGAGCTCCTTTTCCTTATCAATTTAATTCGCTAGAAAAGTTTCAGCTCGATCAACAAGTTTTACTTTTTGAAGCTAAAGGCATTGTCAACAGAGTTGAACATACTGAAGGGGAATTTATTTCAAATATCTTCTCCACTCCTAAACCAGATGGCACCATTCGATTGATTTTAGATTTAACCCAATTAAATGAAATCATTGAATACAAACATTTCAAAATGTTTTCCTTAGAAACAGCTCGTGATTTAATTACCCCAGATTGTTTGCTAGCGAGTGTGGATTTGAGAGATGCGTACTATACGGTTCCTATTCACCACATAGATCGAAAGTTTTTAAGGTTCCTCTGGAATGGCCAGCTTTTTGAATTTACCTGCCTACCAAATGGTTTGGCCTGTGCACCACGCCTTTTTACTAAGCTGTTGAAACCAATTTTTTCACACATGGCAAACTGGGTCATTGTATGTTTCCATACATTGATGATTCTTTCATTATGGGCCAATCTTTCACACAATGTGATCTCGCCGTTCAAGATTTGTGTAAAATTTTAGCAAATTTAGGTTTCTTCATACATGACAAGAAATCCGTCTTTTCTCCTACAAAGGAGCTTAAGTGTCTAGGTTTCATTTTAAACACCACGGCTATGACCGTTTCGCTTACACGCCAAAAGAAAGATAAGCTTTACCACACAGCGATTCAGCTGTTAGACATTTCTAGGCCAAAGATTAGACAGGTCGCAGTCCTTATCGGTATCATGTTTTCATATAGCCCGGCTATTCTATACGGAGCGGCACACATTAAATCACTTGAAATTGATAAGAATCTAGCTCTGGCCCGAGCAAAGGGAAACTTTGAAAAGACCATGTTTATTTCTGCAAACGGCCTTGCCGACATTCATTGGTGGCTAAAGCACTTTGATCAATCTCCCAACCCCATTAGAATGGGGGAGCCCGATACTACTGTTACCACGGACGCTTCTCTCCAAGGTTGGGGGGCACATCGAAATGATGTAGCAACGGGCGGCAGATGGCTAGAATCGGAACTACCCGATCATATTAACGTTTTAGAATTAAGGGCCATTTATTTAGGTTTAACCAGCCTTGTTAAAGTCCCCAAAAATAATGTACGTATCCTCACGGATAACACCACAGCAATGGCTTATGTCAGGAATATGGGAGGTACAAAATCAATCAAGTGTAATGAAATGGCACTACTCATTTGGAACTGGGCTCAAACCTTTGACGTTTGGTTAACTGTGACACACATTCCAGGCACGCAGAATTGTCTTGCTGACAGAATGAGTCGCCAGTTCCATGATCACTTAGAGTGGTCACTAAATCCATCCATATTCAAACACATCTGTCACACTTGGGGCTCGCCTCATATCGATTTATTTGCTTCGCGTAATAACTTCAAACTCGAGAAATATGTTTTGTGGCACCCCGAACCAAATGCTTGGCACATCGATGCCTTCTCACTAAAGTGGCAACATCATTTCTTTTACATTTTCCCCCCCTTTACTATCATTAGCAAAGTCGCCAGAAAGATACAAATGGAGGGAACACACGCCATCCTCATCGTCCCCGAATGGCACACTCACCCGTGGCTACCGAGATTACTAGCCACAGCCAAAAGCAGCCTACGCTTCCCAAGATTCCGAGGAAACCTGAAGCATCAGGGACCACTACAACGCCACGGAAACGTGTCGACAACTCCGTTGGTGGCATTCCTTTTCTAAATCAGTACTTGGAACAATTCGGTTTGGACAAAATTACACAACAGCGTTTGGTTGATGATGCGTGGAGGAAAGGAACGGTTAAAATGTATACTACCTATTTAAAGAAATGGGGTATTTATTGCTTGCTTAAGAAGGTGAAGCCAATGAATCCCACAGTATCCCAGGTAGGACGCTTCCTACGATTCTTAGAGGACGAAGGTCTAGGATATGGCGCGATCAATGCTGCCAGATGTGCTCTGTCAATAATCCTACCTCGGGTTAATGGACAAACAATGGGTAAACACCATGTTATTTGTTGGATCGTACGATCAATTTATCAGAGGAATCCACCTGAACCCAAATATAATAGGTTTTGGGATGTTTCTCTTGTGTTCAACCTCTTCAAGAAATGGCCAGAAAATAAATTTCTTGACGTTAAGCTATTAGGTTTCAAAGTAGCAGTGTTGCTTCTCCTCGTCACAGGACACAGGGGCCAAACTATAGTCGCCCTGTCACTCAATGGTCTGGAAATTGATAACAAGGAAGCAACATTTGATTTAACGACTTTATTAAAATCAAATCGTTTAGGTGACCCCCTTTCCACAATCGGTGTCACGAGTTTCACACAGGATCGTAAATTATGTGTAGTCTCCGCGATACGGTTTTATATATCCAAGACAAGGTTAATAAGAAACTCAAGACAACTTTTGGTGAGCTTTATTAAGCCACACAAGGCCATTTCCAGGGATACCCTCGCCAGATGGACCATGAATGTGTTAAAACTATCTGGAGTCAATACAGACAGATATTCATCGCACTCTACACTGGGTGCAATGGTTTCCAAGGCAAGATTACTAGGCATCTCCGTTAAACGGATCCTAGCTCACGCCGGATGGAAGACCGCTAGATCGTTTGCTAGACATTATCACAAGCGACTAGAGAAGCCTCAGCCGATAGCACAGAGGCTACTCGCCAACTAAAAAGAAAGAGGTAAGAAAAACCAAAACTTTTTTCTCTTTTTTGGTCATACAAATCGTTTTTCCATTTACATAAATAAGACTTGATCACAACATAATAATAACAAACAGGAATATCAGGATAAAAATGCTATTACGTAAAGGTCTCCCTAGCCTACGGCTAGCCAGAGGCGGCATACCGAGGTAAAATAGATTAGTTAGACGAATCTTACCTGGGTATATATGATGGATAACTATTGTTTTACCGAGGTAGGAGCCTCGGTTAGACGTGGGCGAGGGCCCACCCACCACGCCCTGCCACGTCTATTCAATCACTCATACTAGGATTGGGTCAGATGACCTTAGGTTTGTTTTTTAGAATAATTTTTATCCTGAATTAGTAGGTAAAGATTGCTGGACCCGGATGTGCTTCCTTCTCCCTCGCCCACGTCTAACCGAGGCTCCTACCTCGGTAAAACAATAGTTATCCATCATCTATACCCAGGTAAGATTCGTCTAACTAATCTATATATATATATATATATATATATATATATACTTGCACACACATGTGTGTACACATTCATATACGCAAACACATAAACATTAATATGTTTGCATATACATGCACACATATGCATATGTAGGCCTATATAAATATGTTGTATTTATATACAAATATATATATATATACATCTGTTGTATTCTTGTATTCATTGTACTCCCCTCCTTGATGCCTCCATGGAGGATGGCAGGGGGTGGGCGGAGGCCTGGGGGGGAGCACCTGTGCCCCAAGGGGTGTGTGTGTGGGGGTGGGGTGGGCGAGAAGGTGCTCCTAAGGCTTGCCGCGGGGCTGGATGGGCTGCGAGACATGCTGGGCTGCCTGCTCCCCCATGCCCACACAGACACACACACTCTAGTGCCCGGCCACACCCCTGACACACCCACCAGTAATGTCTGAGTGGGGGAGGCGGTCGGTGGGTATTACCCCATCCACTGGGCCTCTTCTCTTTCACAGCACCCCAAACACATACAAACTGGGTATATGCTTGGAGTTATGCCATACTGAATTACACCAACAGAACTGACGCATGCAGTTACTAAATATTACAGTAGATAGTTTCATTTATGTATCAAGTATGGCTGGAAGTCGAGTACTCTGGAGCTGACAAAAGATATTCAGTGAATAAACTACATTTAATTTTGTTTATATAGATGCACAAACCAGTTTAAAGAAAATTTAAAGGGTCAGGTTCCAGAGGTAGGTCGGTGGGCATCATATTCAGAGAACAATTTCCTAAGCGTGTAGGATACTAGTTAGGTCAGCATCTGGAACTACTAGGAACAAGTTCCTTTTTGCAAGTTCAAGACTTTACATTGATGTCACATACTCATTGCAATGTTACATTATGATTTTGATAAATGCTCAGTCAAAAATATAGTTTACAATTTAGTTTTGTCGAACGATCGCATACATATATGCGGTTCGACTATCGCATGAGTTATAGGTCAAGCTTGGCCATTGGTTTTAGTTTATACCCATATCTGGATGTTTTGATTGTTGTGTCTGGGCTGACTTGTTTTGTTGGTGTTGGTATGACGTGGTTTGTAGGTGCTATAAATACTTGCGATCTGTTTTGGTGTAGTGTGTTGTTTGCATTATTGACTATCTGATATTCTCGGCCGGTATGGCCAGTATTGCCTGCTACTATGCCTTTTTGCCAGGTCCCTTTGTGATTTTGATATTTCACTCTTTCCCATACCGGGATGGTTTTGTGTGTTTTCCCAGCTGTTTTGTTGTAGTACTCTTTTTGTTTTTGTTTGATCGATTTTATTTGTGGCATTTTGTATGGTTGTATGTTTGGTAACAGGTGTTGTTTGATTACCGGTATGTACGATTGGAGGGGTCTGCTCATCAGCAGTTGTGCTGGAGATGCTATGAAATCCTGTATTTGTGGCCCCCCACCTACTTACTATATATGCGGGCGTTTAAATGCTATTGATGGCCGATCCAGTTAGGTGGTACATGAGGGTTGTGGTTACTTTCATTATGTTCACTCATGTTATTCACTGTACTGCTCAATACGGCTAAACTGCCCTCATATCCGGCATAAGGTATACTATCCTGCATAAGGCATACTATCCTGCATAAGGCATCTGGTTCAAAGTTCCCCATTTTTATATCTGTTTTAGATAAATTACATGCTAGAGCTTACCCCATAGTAGATATGACACACGACACAACCCACGATTCGAGTTCAGCACCAGCAGAAGTGTAGGTAGATAAGCACTGATTGCTTAGTTTTATTCAGTTTACATATGATTTTAGATACATACAACGGTGGATGTAAGATACCTTTTCATTGGCTATTACACTCATGCACACCAGTCACTCCTCTCCGGCATGATATCTCCCTGACATAGTTCAACATTGGCTGCTTAAAGGACTCACCCCCTCCCACCCAGCTCTGGCCACCACCTAGTTATCTGGGATTACATAACCTGTGGTGACCTTGTGGCTGGGCGAGATAAGGGGAGGGATTGTGCTTAATGGGGCATTGCTTCCCTCCCCCGGTGTGAGCATTATAAAGGGAGTAATGTTTCTTATTTAATCATCTCTATATTCAATACATACTTAATCGGAGAATCTTATAACCTTTCGTACGTTCCTCTCTAGCCTCAGTGTGGGCATGCCTAGCTTTTCACGCACCCACTTGATGCTAGAGAAAAAACCCGGAATAGTTGAAAATGTCTACCCCGCATTATATCTCCCAGCTTTTCCTTGAAGCGGTTCCATTCTTTAAATTTTGGCATGCTTCTTTAATTATCGATGGATTTCCATTTCCCACTCTCAGATGCTACTTATTGACATTGATTTACTTTGACAGACAGAATTCCGCCCCTCCGGCACCCTTTTGCGGCTTCTGTCGGTTGACAGCCAACTTTGTGGGTACGTGGTCTGGGCGTTTGGTGCTTTACAGTCGAGCAGCATGTGGTTGGTTACCCGACTGAGCACTACGCATGACATGTGGTGTCACATACCCAATGGGTTTCCAAGGTTTTGAGCTGGTCTAACAGATCCTGCCAGGTCCTAAGCTAGAATTTGGCTCTTATCACCCATAGTATGTTTTGTTAGTCAAGTTTGTAATCGATATATCAATAATTAGCTATCTTGCATGCTTCATCCCTTTCAACGATCTATATTACCTGGGAACCTGCTTAGTGGAAGCCCTAGTAGGTTATGGGGGCGGATGTAAATAGCATTCTTCCAAAAATGTCTCTTACATCCCTCCCAACTTCATATTATTTCTTGCTTTCTTTATCATACCTGTTGTTTGCGGGTTCCCACTTTCACACTGTTGATCGTCTCTCATCACCCGTCCTGATATGATGTTAGATGTTGCTAGGATGTAAAAAACAACAAACAAACAAACAATCTTCTCTCATTCTTTCGCCGGTTTCTACTTATAAGAATTCTTTATATAATATTTCTGCATCGTATTACATTTCTGCATCATATACATTTCTCCTGTAAATAACATTTCTGCATCAAAATAACATTTCTTGGTATGTAACATTTCTACATCTGTCATTCCTTTCATATATAGCATTTCTTCACATGTCATTTCTTTCATATATAACATTCCTGCATATGTCATTTCTTTTGTATATAACATTTCTAATGTTGTGGTCTTCTTGCATTAACGGGCACCTTTCCACCTTCCTATTTGACATTTTTGGTTTGAAAATTAATGATATTATTTTATCAATATGTACATATAATACACAATAGCAATATCTGTACCAGATGGGATGGCCGAATGAGTTAGAGCGTCTGTCTCCCGTGCTGGTAGACCGTGGGGTCGTGGGTTTGAACCCTGGTTGAGTCAAGCCAATGATGTAAAAATGTATACTTGTCGCTTCCTAGCCAGGTGCTCGGCATTATTAGGACAGGGCAAGGACTGGTGTGCTCAGTGACACGATAATGTGACTGAGTGGGATAACAGGTCATGGTGCCAGCGGCCTGGTTTCCCAGTGGGACAGGGCTCTAAAGTCACCAGGAGTGCGCACTGTCACAAGTCAGTACCCATCCTGATATGACCTTAGATGTTGCTAGGACGTAAAACCATAACAAACAAACAAAGAAGCAATATGTGACTCATATTACGCACGATACCACCCCGACCTAATCCGCACCCAACTTTGGGTGGGTTATGTCGGCTCCCGTGTGTGACTACTTCTTTTTCGATGTACATATCGTAATAGCAATGCAATATATTTTATAGTGTAATGGCCCACAGCCCTCCGACTCTCACCCACACGGTTACTCACGGAAGAACACCAAGATTCAATTAGAGTACGCTTCAACTTGGTTTATTGAACCATCTGCTCTCCGTGGCATCAGTAGTTGTCTGACCCACCCCCTGACTTGCCAGATCCCACATCGACTCTATAGGTGTGTGTGTGTGTGGGGGGGTGGGTCAGCCACCCGCAGTAGAGGGCAGCCCAGTTGGGGTCTGCCCGGTGGCTACCCGTGCCGCCAACTAGCACAGTGTAGTGGTACTGCGCTGGTGTACGGCGTAGTCTCCGCTGCTACCGCGTGGTAGTAGAGCTCATGTACAGACTACTACTCTAACAGATTGCAAATGTATTTACATTTTTAATTTTTAATTTTTAATTCGAGAAATTAATTTTGCGAGAGTCGCCTAAGCAGTGTTATTCCTTAGTCTATACTTATGTCTGTGTCACTTATCATTTTTCTGTACCCCCAGGGCCTGGATCCTTACATCTTTATCACCACTTAGTAACGATTCTTAATCCAATCTTAACTTATGCACTATGGCATGTTAATGGTCATGCCTGTGAGCATGTTTTAGACTTAACCCTAGGTAAGTTGGGAGTTCTCTTAACCAAACAGTGAGGTCAAATTGATGACAGAACCAGGCCACCTAGATCACCGCCCGACTTTCCATCATCCCACTTACATATTGTCTCAAAATTCTGGCGGGTGATCAGAATGATACTCTCTTGCTTATTCTCCAGTTTGTTTTCTGGCCAGCGGCCGCACTTTACTTATCTTATTTCGCTATCATTCATTCATTACTTACCCTTCAATAGTCACCATACTTCAACTCCACTTATCTCCCCATCCTTCATGACTATTTTCACCTTTAATAGTCAACATACCTCAACTCCTCATATCTCAACTCCTCATATCTCAACTCCTCATATCTCAACTCCTCATATCTCAACTCCTCATATCTCAACTCCTCATATCTCAACTCCTTCCTGACTATTTTCACCTTTAATAGTCACCGTACCGGGGGGAACGAAGACACCCATAGTTAGGGGAAAGCTGGCGGTGTCCCAACCACATATTGCTATGCTTGCTCTCCCGGCTCCATGGTCCATCCCCCCAAGTGCCGGCTCCTCACTGTCCCATTGTTACTCTCCTCTCTCTCCTCGCCATTACCTTTCTTCCTTCCATATTCCTCTTACTGCTTCTAATTTCCCCGCATCTTTGTGAGCTCCCACATCTCTTATTCCTCCATCTGTCTCTCCCTTATCCTTGTTGGTACTCTCCCTTCTATACCCTCCTTTAGTGTTACCCTTGCTCTGACTTCAGTTAGTCCCTGCATCGCTAGCCCTTCTTCCACTTCTCTTCCCTGTTTCTCCTCCACCGGCGGTTTGGGTTTTCCCATCCCCGATTGCCGCCACCTTGGTTTGGGGTGTGCAGTAGTACCTCCTTTCTTCCCCCATCTCTGCTTGCACTGGTAACTACAGTACCCCAACACTGTCAGTAACACTCCTGTACCTGCTGCAAACACCCCCCAGGCATAGTACCAGCTGTCCCACATGGGACGATCCATGTGTATCTCTCGGATATCTCCCAGATCCAGTGGTGGCACTTGTAACTCTTGTCAGCACCTGAGTTGTTCCTTTAGAACTGGGTGTAATTCTGCCACGCAGGATACATTGAGGGGCGGTAGAGATATCATTGGTATTTCGTATTGCAACACCATGTTCTGTATTTGTACCTGGATTGATCGCAATCTCTACCCTTCTCCCTCGATGGTGCACACTTGTGGTTGCTCCACCAATGTTGGTATCGCGATTCTTACCCGGGTAGGCACTTTTCCGGGGCAGTGCACCGACATGGCTGTATCTGCTCCATGAGGTGCAATCGCAGCCCATGTCTTACCGTGCTGGGAAGATATTACTGTTGCTGACCCTGTAGGTGTTTGGCGCACTCTCAGTTTACATTTTACTGGGAGTGCACCTATGACCATTGCGGCTTCGCAGCCCTGTATGGTTGTCTCTGGCACCGGCCAGCACATCTCCGGGCATCTACCCGTACACTCCGTAGGTACAAAGCTTGTGCTTGTCCCTGTGCTCAACACCACTCTTGGTGCACCTACCACCGGACGGACATGAGCGTCACCTACCCGCACCGGTAGATAGTTGAGACCAAAGAGCAGGTATCGTTCGCTCACAACTAAGGGCAAGGTGACGATATATGCCAAGTGGCCTTCTCTGGCCCATACTCGTGCAACCGCTGTATTCTCATAGTACCAGTGCACAGGCAATCCCTCAAATCCTGCCTCTCGAGCGGCTCGTAGCACCTCCATTAACCTAGGTTTCCCCAGGAGGTCCTCCGTGAGCTCGCCCATCTCTAGTTGCATTTCCAGACGGTGATGTTGGGCCTGATTGGCATGGTACGCCATCATAGCTGTCTTGATTACTTGTATAGAATGGGTAATTCTCTGCTCTAGCCTCAACTTATCCACCACTATCTTAATTTGGTTTCTTACCATCGCCAGAGCATCCTCCATTATTTCCTCCAACATCCCCATCCTATGGGCTAGTTCTTGTTGTATATTTTGAGTGCCATTCATCAGGGTCAGCATCACGTCCTGATTATGCTCAACTGCTGTGGTATGCAACTGGCCCCGTTTGACAACTTCATCAACTCGGTCCAGTTGGTCCTGGGTAACTACCCATAACAGGTAAGAATCCCCCGCACCTACAAGGTCAAAGGGAGACTGCATTACCCTTGCCAGTCACTCCTCGCTCAGCTCCGGTCCTGCGGAAAGCTGGATTTTGTTATGGCTTCTACCATACCTCTCTTACCCCAGTTCCGCTTCGCTTCCAACCATCGGTTGTTTGTGCGGGCTATGCACTTCTGGACAGCAGCGATCCATCGGGCCATGGGTGGGCGCACTGGTGGTCTAGGTATCACCACCAGCTGCCATATCGCGGCGATGGACCATGCTGCCCCCTGGTCCCTCACCAGCACTCCGTCCTGGCTGAAAAGATCCCCCTCGGGAACCAGTCTGTTGGTGCGTATGGCCATGAAGCTGCCGAGCTGTGCGACTGCCCGCATTTCGATGTTGAAAACTTTGGTCATTCTCTGAAATATGTCCACATATCAATGATTCACAACAGGTTTTTAGTCATTCATTTTAAATACCCCGCATTATTGATACCCATATATTACGTTAGTAAACCAATAATTCTGAACCCCCTGCCGAAAATATAATTTAATGTAATCAAAATAATGCACACCACTTTTGAAATCTCATTCGAAATATCTAACCATAATAAACAAATTGTGTTCTGGATCCCGTTCATAGTGCAAATTTCTAATGGTGTATTTCTGTCATTAAGCATTGCTAGATGTATATCTTTTTGGTCAGCTGTGCATTTCTTTATCATCTTTTTGATGGTTTGGACAAATCTTTTGACTTGTCCATTGCTACGTGGGTATAATAGGCTGGAGTATATGGGGGTGAATTGGTAGTGATTTGCGAATATTTTATATTCTTCACTCCGAAACTGTGGTCCGTTGTCTGAGACAACGTAACTGGGTATGCTGTGTCATGCAATGTTTTGTTTTAGCGATTCTATTACTGTGTGTGAAGTGGTATTGTCAAATTGATCTAGTTTGGGGTACTTGCTGTAGTAGTGTACCATTAAAATATACATTTTGTTGTGGATTTCAAATCTACTTCTATCTTGTGGTAGGGAATGCTTTCGATATTGTGATTGATCAAGGTTCTTTGTGCAATTTGTTGCGATCATTTTGACATGTGTTACATCTGTATATTCTCTCCTCTATGTGTTTATTTAGATTAGGTCAGAACATGGAATCTCTCGCTAATTGTTTAGTTTTTGTGATTCCGGCATTTGACTCATGTAAGATGTCTAACATGGTGTGTCTTATTTCACTTGGTATCAGAACTCGGTTTCCTTTTATCAGCAGGTTATCCTCGATAGGAAGCTCATCTTTATACCTATGGTTGATAGTGCCTCAGTTGGGGTGGTAGGTTTTTAAATGGTGTTTCCCAACCATTCTCGATTTGTTTTTTTAGTTCTCTCATTGTGTTGTCTCTTTTGTACTCTTGAGTGATTCTTTCTAATATGCTTGACTGCGTGTCTACTGTCGCCACATTTAAGGGGTCATCGAATAGATTTATTGGATGTAGGCTGCAGCTGTGTGCCCTGGACAGTGCGTCTGCAAAAAACATTAATTTACCTTTAACGTGTATGAGTATGATGTTTTAATTCTGCAGCCGCATGCAGATTCACTGCATTCGGGCTGAGAGCTTGTGGCTTTGTTTTGGACATGATGACCACCAGAGGTTTGTGATCAGTCTCCACTACTCTTTCTTGGCCGAAAATGTAATCGTGAAATCGTCTGTGGCCAAAACAAATGGCCAGCAATTCCTTCTTGATTGTTGCATAACTACATTGAGCCTGAGCTAACACCATGGAGGCCATCACCACAGGTTTCCCCTTTTGCATCAAGACTGCCCCTAATCCTGATTGGCATGCATCTACCTGTAATACAATCTGCTCAAAACTGTCCTAATATGCCAGTACAGGGGCTGATTTTAATTTCTCTTTAAAGCATCAAATGCTATTTGTTGTTCATTTTGGCAGTGCCAAGCGATATCCTTTGATAGGAGCGTGCGCAGTGGTTTGGCGATATCTGACATGTTGGGTATGAATTTGTGCACATACCCAACCATGCCAAGAAATCACTGCATGCCTGCTTCGTTGCTTGGCTCTGGCAAATCAACAATAGCCTAGACTCTTCCTGGATCTGACCCCCTCTAGAGTCAGTAAGTGCCCAACGTATGTTAATTGTTTTTGGCATATTTTGGAATTTTCTTTATTCAGCTTAAGGCCGACTGCTCGGGCCTATTCTAATACAGCTTTCAGCCATATATTGTGCTCAGCACTTGATTAACAACAAAATTGCAATTCCTTCTACATCCCAGCTAGCAAAAAAGCATAGGACCCATATGGGTCGCAGGGGTTTTTGCAAACAGGATCCATATGTGGGTCCCAGATGGCAAGCCCCATATGAGTTTAATATGGGGCCTATATGGGTCCCATATAACATTCAGGTAGCTACGGTTAAATATCACTTGCAAAATGGTAATAACAAGAAAACTTCTATAGTTTTAAGACATGCATAGTTTAAATCACTCCCCCCCCCCCCCACCAAGCCCTCTTATCCTCGGAAAATCCTCATCGGATCGGCGCCGATCGAAGGACCACCACCAAGGTCTGATGGCCTCACCAGACGGATATCACAGACATCAGTGGTACCCGGCCATAGCACCAAAGGCAGAAATCTGTGACAGATACTACACTTTGATCTTAGCCAAAATGCCAAGAAGCAATTGTGTTAATTATTAAAATGCATTATAAATTGATATACTTACTTATTGGGGGCTTTGTGACCTAGTGGTCACTGGCTGCAGAGCTGCAGCATTGATAAACAGCGCCGTTAAAACGGCCCATTTTTGGTGGTTTTGTTTTTTGGGGTCTTTCTTTTTTTCTTCCTTCGTCCTTGCAGCTGTAGGGGGGACGCCAGGGTGCTCTTAGCGGCATCTTGTGCGGTGGTGGCGTGGTTCGGCGGTGGCCCAGCAGGTGGCAATACATTCTTGGCGGCCACGGACCTGTACCTCGACCAGAGGGCAAAGCGGGATCCGGTGTCGTTGGCAACAGGGCCATCGGCGGCGCATTGATCCTCCGTGCCCCCGTTGCAGGATGGGTGGCCCAGGGCCAACAGAGCTCCTAGACCGGGGTGTGGTTGGTGGATGTGATTGGCATCCACGGCCCCAGCACCCACTCCATGGGTGATCGAAGCGGGAACCGACGTAGTAAGCGTGGGGACCCATATCCGGGACCTCACGGGTCCCGGTGTAGGTGCAGTGTCCCTTGGGACCTCACCTGGCTCCCCGATAGGAATTCACGGGGCTCCTTGGATGGGACCTCACGGGGCTCCCTGCTGGGGGACCTCCCGGGCTTCCTGACTGGGGGACCTCATGGGGTTCCCTGACTATGACCTCACGGGGCTCCCTTATGGTGGTCGCTAATCACCATCATT
>CM059193.1:82078666-82095570 GCA_030323885.1 Branchipolynoe longqiensis | reverse complement strand
AACTCCATGTGCTCCTTTAAGGGGCTGTCACATTAGGGTTTTTTGCGGGAGCGTATGGCGGCGTATGCGCGTTACGTCATATACGTTGGCATACGCCTTATACGTTACTCATACGCTACTCATACGCTACTCATACGCTACTCATACGCTACTCATACACCACCAGATGCCGCCAGATGGCGGCTTATGAGGCATACGCCACCATACGCTTTCATAAATCCGTCCGTCCCCATTTTTTTGTGCATGTTAACAAAATCTCGACTTACGGGGGCGTATGGTTCTTACAAGACACATACACTGAGCATATGCCGCCATACGCTCCTCGTATGCTGGGGGCATGCCGGTGTACGCTAGGGGTATGCCGGTGTACGCTAGGGGTACGCCGGCGTATCACGGGCGTATTTCGGGCGTATGCAGCGTACGCAGACCCTACGCGTTGCGTATGAGAGCGTATAAAAAGTGTATGCGAAGCGTATGCGAAGCGTATGCGAAGCGTATGCGAAGCGTATGGTGGCGTATGCCCGACCTATGGTCTCGGTATATAAAGGCGACCCACGCCATTCCTTCGGTCATTCCTGCTCTGCTGCTCTTACAGGATGGATGCCCAGGTACTGCAAGTACAGTTCCAGCTTTTCTACAGAGTTGCCCTTTATCACCATCAGCTTACTCTATTCCTCACGGTCCTTCTGGCATCCCGTATCGAGAGACGAAGGAGGAGGGAGCGGCGGTGACGATCAGTGTGGGTCAGACCCCGGATTGGGAGGCGGCCACAGTTTGGCTTGTTCGACAAGCTGATGGTCGAGCTAAGCAGCGAGGACACCGCGTCGTTTGTGAACTTCATGCGGCTGCCTCCCCAGTTGTTTGACAAGATTGTGGCGCGAGTGGGACCCAGGATCGCCAAAAAACGGACCACATTCAGGGTGCCGCTCGACCGGCGCTGAAAATAGCACTTACTCTGCGGCACCTGGCATCTGGCACAAAATACTCCTCCATGAAGTTTGGGTGGAGGGTGCCCCACAACACACAGTCGCTGATAGTGTGTGAAGTCTGTAAGGCCATCGTCGACGAGTACATGACCGAGGTCATGACGTGTCCGACGACTCCAGAAGGATGGCGTGCCGTCGCGGACCTCTTTTCAGACAGGTGGAACTTCCCCCATACCTGTGGCGCTCTGGATGGGAAGCACATTGCCTGCCGGTGCCCTCCAAAGAGTGGGTCGCTCTACTACAACTACAAGGGCTTTTTCTCTGCGGTCCTGTTGGCGCTTATAGATGCGGATTACAAATTTATCTGGGCAGATAGTGGCGGTATGGGCTCCGCATCCGATGCCCAGATTTACAACGCCTCCGAGCTGAAGGCGTGCACAGAAGGTGGCACCATTGGCTTTCCGAACCCTGAACCGCTCGTCGACGGCCAGAAGGATGTGCTGTATTTTCTGATCGGTGACGACGCCTTTGCCCTGCGGCCGACCATGATGAAGCCGTACGGCAAGAGGGGCTTGACCAATGACGAGCGACTCTTCAACTACCGGCTTTCCTGAGCTAGGAGAGTGGTGGAGAATGCCTTTGGCATTCTAGCCAACTGCAGGATGATCTGACAAAACATTTTATCAGTCTGTATGCGCTGTGTCTGTCTACTGTTTTTGCAAACATGTCTGTGATGTTGTGACATGTCTCCTGTTATATGAGATGCTAATATGTTTATATGTCTAGTAAAATAAACGATATCATTTTATAGATATGAAAACGCAATTTTACATGTCTGTTACGTTCTTTCGCTCTAAATTAAAGTCATCTAGTTAATGTAAATGTAATGAATCTCCTCTCTTTTTACATGAATTAATGTTTTACATACATACTAAGAATGTTGTATACCTATTCCATTATGTACTATCATGAATCCATACTTTGATGTACACTGGCAGGCATGGGCACCAGGAGGTACAAGATGGCTGAAGAATAAACACTACTCAGTCTCCCTCACAATCCAACTTAACTTAACCTAACATGGTGACAGCTGGGTGGAACCTGCCCTTGCAATGAGCTCTGTCAACAGGAACTCAACAACAACAATGGTATGGTGTTGATCTGTCAATAGACAACTGTGAGCTCTGGAATGAGAGTATTGTTGAGATGTGTGAGTGATAATAGAGAACCATGCTGCCTGCTGTGCACTCTGAACTCTGGATGCAAGGTTCACCTCTCCCAGAATTAATGGGCATTGACAACTTTGGCTGTAACTAAGTCAAAAATGGTCCGATTTGGATGCTGTCAAGTGTATTCTGTGCAGGACAGAGCCCATTAATATGTGTGCTGTGTCTGATGAAGATGGCACGTGAAGAAATGCCATGCAGAATTCGCAATTGGTTCAGTAAGTAAGGCCTACCACAGATCTCGATCAACTGCAAGTGTAAAAACATGCTGTTTTCCCTCTTTGGAGTGGAAGTGTAGTGTCCTGACAATATTGCCAATTTTCTGACTACCACCAACTTGTTATCCTTGTGCATAGTTGTGTTAATCCTTGTGTGCTGAGTCCTAGACACCAAATATGGCTACTAATTTGGGAGTTCCGTTACCACAACTGAACTGGGACATCAGGGATCAAACTTATGCATTCAGTGAATGGAAGAGCTTCCTTAACAGCTACTTTGTGATCAGTGATGTAGAAAATGAAAAGAAATGGCACTACATCTTGCTGTCAGCTGGTACCAAAGGTCATGAACTCTGGAATTCATGGGGTCTGAGTGATGAAACAAAGAGAGACCCAGCCAAGGTATTTGAACAGTTTGAAAAACATTTGGTGGGAACCTTAGCAAATGGGTTATGCGACTTGAACTGGCTAGTTTGGTTCAAAAAGAAGGTGAAGCTGTTGATGATTTTATTTGCCGTCTCAAAGCTAAGGCGAATATGTGCACTTTCTCAAATGAGGAGATGAAAAATGAGCAGATAATGTTTCAGTTGATCAAAGGTATTTTCTGGCCTGAAGCGCGGAAGAAGTTGATTGAGAAGGGAAACACACTGAAACTAGAGGATGCAATTAAATGTGCTGACTGTTACCAGGCAACACTTCAAAATACTAACTGTTTTGCTGGTACCACTAGTGCCTCAATCAACACATTCGAGTACCACAACACTTGTCGTTTCTGTGGAACATCGCATCCGCCGAGGAAATGCCCAGCATATGGCAAGAAGTGTAATAATTGCCAAAAGATGAACCATTTTGGTAAAGTGTGCCGTCAGAAATGCGATCAGAGCACCAGAGCTGGGAAGAAGGACCCTGGTGGTGCCAAGACCAAGCATCGACAATCCCGTTCCAAGAGCAGACATAGGGATAATCATAGGACTGTACATGACTTTGACTGTAATAGAAGTCCCCCAAATGATGACGCTCTTGACTGTGGGGAGGTGACAATCCAGGTATGTGACTTTGATGCAATGGAGAGACAGTCGATCTTTGCTAAATTGAATGTAAAGCCTCCTGATGTAAAGTGCAAAGTGACTCTCAAGGTCAAAGCGGACACAGGTGCCAATGGTAACATCCTACCATTGCGATGCCTACGGCAGATGTATCCGAATGAAAGACATCCTCAGTGTATGTTACAGCGTACCTCTGTCAAACTTACTGCTGTAAATGGCACAGACATTGAACAATTAGGTACAATGGTTATGCAGATCCAATTTGAAGACTCCAAATGGATCACTGCCAGATTCTATGTGTGTGACACTAAGGGGCCAGCCATTTTGTCGTGTGGGGCCTCTGAAAGATTGAAACTTATAAGCGTTTCACAGAGCAAAAATATCAGTGTTGTTCATGAAAATAAATTGCAGTCCCACACCACTGTCCCTAGCAGTAGTCCAAACAAACATGAGGTCAAGCCCGAGATTTCTGACAGGAGTGCCCTGCGACAAGCTTATCCTGAGTGTTTTGAAGGCATTGGTCGAATGCCCAAACCCTACCATATTGAGTTAAAAGATGATGCTACCCCAGTTATTTCTGCTCCACGTAAATATCCCATTCAGCTGAGACAGGAAATTTGTGACAAAATTGAAGAAATGGTGAAACTTGGTGTTGTAGAAAAATGTTCTGATGAAACTGCTTGCGATTGGGTCAGCTCCTTAGCATTTTCCCGTAAAGCATCTGGTGAACTTAGGGTGTGTTTAGATCCTAAAAATCTCAACCAAGCAATTAGGCGTACACATCATAAGACACCTACACTAGAGGAAATCAGTCACAACTTCTCTGACTCAACTGTGTTTTCTAAACTTGATGCTAAGCATGGGTATTGGAGCATTGTTTTAGATGATGAAAGCAGCATGTTATGCACATTCAACAGCCCTGCTGGTAAATACAGATTCCGTCGTTTACCATTTGGCTTGTGTGTTTCTCAAGACATCTTTCAGAAATACATGGATGAGATCATTGAGAAAGCAGGTGTTGGTGTGGATGGCATTGCTGACGACATCGTTGTACATGGTGAAGAGGAGTCGAAACATGATAAAGCTCTACTACGATTAATGAAGGTATCCAAAGAGTGTGGTCTAGTATTTCGCTTTGAAAAGTGTGAAATCAAAAAGAAGATGATTGAATTCTATGGTTTGATCTGGTCCAAGGATGGTATGAAGCCTGATGTAAAGAAATGTGATGACATTCGAAACCGTCCTGCTCCCCAGAATAGGCAGGAGCTCCAAAGCTTTCTTGGTCTCATACAGTATTTAGGGCCCTTCATACCACACTTGTTGACCAAGACCAGTGTATTACGCTTATTGTTGAAATCAGATGCTGATTGGAGTTGGGATGTAGAACAAAATGCTGCTTTTGAGTCACTAAAACAGGCTATTCATGAAGACATGCAGTTGCAATATTTTGATCCTAACCTAGCATTTGAACTAGAGGTTGATGCGTCTATCCTTGGATTAGGTGCTGCTCTCATTCAGAATGGGAAGCCAGTTGCATTCGCTTCCAAAGCACTTACTCCAGCTGAGACTAGGTATGCAAACATAGAGAGAGAGTTGTTAGCTGTTGTATATGGACTAGAAAAGTTCCATACATATATTTTTGGTCGCTCGCTGATTGTTTTTAGTGATCATAAGCCACTAGAAAACATTAAGCTGAAGCAGCTAAGCCAAGCTCCTCCTCGGTTGCAGCGCATGCTGTTGCGCATCCAGCCATATGATATTGACTTGAAATACCGTCCTGGAAAGGAGATGGTCTACGCTGACTACTTGTCACAAATAGCACCCTCTCCTGGACCGAGTGTAGAACTTGAACAAGCGATACACATGGTACAGATCTCAGTCAACCAGCTTGAAAAGTTGCGCTTAGGTAGTAAGCAAGATGTTGAGATATCGGCATTGGCTGAGCAGATTATTCGAGGTTGGCCACAACAGGTTAGACAAGTCCCAAAAGTTATTCGGAGCTACTGGTCTATGAGAGACTATATGTCTGTTGAAGATGGGCTTGTATATGCCGGAAATAGACTTGTTATTCCAGAGTCTTTCCGCAAGGAATATCTCGAACGCATTCATGCCAGTCACCAAGGTATCACCAAGTCCCAGTTACGAGCAAGGGAATGCCTATACTGGCCAAACATGTCATCTGACATAGAGACACTAGTAAGTGATTGTGTAATATGTCTACAAACTTCAAAGCGTACCCAAAAGGAGCCTATGCAGCCACATGTCCTTCCCTCCCAACCATGGGAAGTACTGTCCAGTGACTTGTTTGAGCTGCATGGCCATACATATATTGTATTGGTTGATCATTTCAGTAAAATGCCCTTTGTACGTGCTCTTCATTCATTGACCAGTCTTGAAGTTATCAAATTTTTCAAGGACATGTTTGCCATTCATGGTGTACCAAAACGACTGTACACTGACAATGGTCCACAATATGATGCGGCATTGTTCAGAAAATTTGCCATGGTATGGGAGTTTGAACATATTACATGCAGCCCACGATACTCGCAGAGTAATGGTGTGATTGAGAGAACAGTTGGTATTGTTAAAGCGGTCCTGAAGAAAGCCAAGCAGTCTGGGTCAGATCCCCAGATGGCGCTTCTGTGCCTCAGAAGTATCCCGCTTGGACCCAGAGTCCCAAGTCCAGCTGAGTTGCTGTATGGAAGGAAGGTTCGTTCAAATCTCCCTGCCAAGGATGAAATTCGACAGTCAGCTAGTGATCATCATAATTGGTTGAGTGACAATGCAAAAAGGTCATCACAGTATTATGACCAAAATGCAGGTCCTGAGTTGCCAGGATTACTCCCTGGTATGAAAGTACTGATGCAGGAACCAGGCAAATCTTCATAGGTTCCTGGAACTGTAAAATCAGTGTGTAAGGAGCCTCAATCATACATGATCAAATCGCCTAATGGAAATGTATTACGGCGTAACCGTCGTTTCTTGAAAGAGCTTAGTGCAGAGGCTAGTAAGAAACTTAGATTTAGCCGAGAATCAAATGACCTAGAGAGCCCTTGTTCTGAAGCTGAACCCCTTCCACAAAGCAAATGTTCTGGGAATGAGCAGTCTGTGACTTGCTCGCCCACAAGACCACCCACTGAAAAGAGTGTGAGGTTTAGTGAACGTGCAAATCTCACAGTCATTCGAAGTGACCAACCGGTCAAAGAGGTATTTAGTCGTAGACAGTCTGAAAGAACAACTAAAAAAACATCAAGACTAATTGAACAGTGCGGAGTCATGGTTAATTTTGGTTCTTAGACTTCGTCAGTAGTATGTCTGAGCATTAGACTTATTATGTTGTCAGTCACAACTTTTATATACATTCAAAGTTAATCACAGTATTAGTCAACTGCAAGAGAAACTATTATCAGAATTTGCGTATTGGAGGAAATATTCAAGAGTATCTTTCACTGAAGTAACTGCAATGGTAATAGCGGTCCACAAGTGCACATGTATAAACCTAAATATTCTCAGCATGATTAGAAATTGTATTGACATCCGCATAGGTATATAACTTGTACACATCAACATGATTATTGTAACACAGGAAGATTGCTGCTTTTCATTTATAAGAAAAGGGATGTTGTATACCTATTCCATTATGTACTATCATGAATCCATACTTTGATGTACACTGGCAGGCATGGGCACCAGGAGGTACAAGATGGCTGAAGAATAAACACTACACAGTCTCCCTCACAATCCAACTTAACTTAACCTAACAAAGAACACAGGGAAAAATAGAGTGACACAGAATCAGAAAGGGGGAGACGAGTTAGAGGGAGGGAGGGAGGGGGAGAAGAAATAGAGGGAGGGAGGGAGGGAGGGAGGGGGAGAAGAGATAGAGGGAGGGAGCGAGGGGGAGAAGAGATAGAGGGAGGGAGGGGGAGAAGAGATAGAGGGAGGGAAGAGATGGAGGGAGGGAGAGGGAGGAAGAGAGATAGAGAGAGGGAGGAAAAGAGATAGAGAGAGAGGGAGATAGAGAAGGAGGAAGAGAGATATAGAGAGGGAGGAAGAGAGATAGAGAGAGAGGAAGAGAGAGAGAGGGAGGAAGAGAGATAGAGAGAGGGAGATATAGAGGGAGGAACAGAGATAGAGAGCGGGAGGACGAGAGATAGAGAGAGAGGGAGATAGAGAGGAAGAGAGATAGAGAAAGGGAGTTATAGCTTATATGATGCCACACATCATGATTTGTTCATATCTTTGGTTATTTCTCATTAACTATGTCCAGCATTTTGATTCTAAGAAAAGTACTTTTTTAAATAGACCATGATGGTTTAGCATTAAAAATGACTAATTCCAGAATACAAGCAGCACAATGTTATAGGCAAAATAAGATTGTCTCTTTAGTTTGATGTAGTTTTAATTGAATATTATGAATATACTATACATGGGAGTATTTTCTTCATAGGCACTTTGAAGAGCTACTTACACCCATTCTAATGATGTATTTTGTTAGGTTCCATCTTCAATATTAAAGTAGTAGCAGACTGTGACAACTCACCCCTATTTGTTTCTATATGTAAACTGTCTTGCTTTTTCAAGACGTCTTGAGAAAGCAAGAAGTTTTGAAATCCAAGTCGTGGGCCCTACCTGATCTAACAGAATAAACAAACCATTCTACTAACACTCACTCCATCTCAAAATGTTAACTCCTGCAGTTCACAACATAGTAGGCATACAAACCTATGAAGGGAAACTATGCACCTAACCACTCCGTAATTTATAGGTCTAATCAATACGCATGCATGTATCAAGTGTGTAGGAATACAACATATAACTGCTATTTGTGTATGTGAATTGTCTAACTATATCATATGTAAGTCTTTGAATGTTTGATATTGTTATTTCAGCTGATTTGGGCTAGATGCTGGTGACGATATCAGACTACATGTGCATATATTTTAAATAACAGTATTGTCACATGGCTGGAAGACCAGTGCCACGGCGCTGACAAAAGACTTTATTCAATGAATAAACTATATTTACAACCAAACAAAAAATTAGAGCGTATTAATATATACGGCAGAGACTTTTCACTTTTCTGCTACTTTTCAGGTATATCTATCGGTTGGATACAATTCTTTGAATTAATTTCTACCGTGCTTTTCACAACACACTGAAATTACTATATAACCCGCTACAAGGAGGATATCAATAGCATGAACATATTTGACTGGTGGTAAGTTATATACTGTATTAAATACACTTACACTACACACTCACAATGCCTATAACACGGTTGAAAGAGGATGCATTATGTGAACAATTTGGGTTGTGGTTTGAGAGTCAGGTAGGCCTAGATATAGGTATTCTTAGTGCTGACTGTGATAAATTGGAAGCATGGACTAAATTTATGGCTGATATCTTAGAAAGTATTACTGACAAAAATGAGGAAAGCATATTGCAAATTACTGAACGTACCGAGGCTGATAATGACAGGGAAGAGCATAGAGAGAGACGGGAATTAGCTAGTCTACAGCATAAAAGTAATGAAACTAAAATAAGAGCTCTTAAAGCATATGGAAAGTCTGTGCCTATGCTGGATTCGACTGACACAGGTGCACTGAGAGAGTGGGTAGATCTTATTAAGAGGATTGGAGTTCTTGCAGATGTGTCAGACTTAGATATAATTCACTTCGCACTTTCAAATGCAACAGGTACACTGCATGAAGTGTTATTCACTGCCTTCACAACTAAGGGTGCTAAATCATGGGATGATATCAAAGAGGAAATTGCTAAGACTTTGTTAACTGCAGATGACAAAAACTCATTTAAAAAGTATAGTAATAACTATGGTACAGAATGAGGGTGAGACAGTGGCAGCATATTGCCAACGGCTTAAAACTGCTGCTAGTAAGGGGTGGAAACTATCTTCTGCTACCTTGGGGACTGACACCTTTGACATTTTGTTATCACAATTTCTTGATTCATTGTTGGATGACAACACTATGTGGTATATAGAGACCAATATACCAAAATCATTGGAGGAAGCTTTTACTCTGGCTATGTTGAGTGATAGGTCTGTATTGAGACAGCAACAACGTGCACAATCATGACTGACAGATTTAAATATGACTAGTCAGGTTGATAGTCTAAACTTTAATTTTTCTAAAATGTCTAAAACAACTGCTTCTGGAGGAGTTCAGGATAATTCAGTAGCAGCGGGAGAGAGTCAGGCTCTAAAGTCGCTCCAGAATGAAATGAAATCACTAAGAAAGTGTGTAGAATGCTTAAGGGTATCTGAAAATAAATGTACACGTGTGGATATTCATTCAGTAAACATTGCATCACCGTATGGTGCCGGTTCTTATGCAACGGGCGAACGTCTTGAGTCGCCGCGCGTAAACGTAGCATCGAAGGGTGAGGTAGGTATTGCATCTAAGAATAGATCAGGTTCAGTCGCACAGCACACGGGAAAGTATGCGCTGTCAATGCAACAGTGAGGAAGCAATGAGAAAGCGATGCCGGCTGCGCAGGCGCAGTCGTCGACGTCTAAAAAGGGACAAGTGTATCGCCAACGACCGCAGGGTGCTGGGCAGGGTGGTTTGACTTGTTATGTATGTAATGAATCACATGTAATGAGAGATTGTCCACATTTAAAATTACTGCGTAGTAACATTAGCTCCACTGCTTCGGGAAACTAAATAGCGCACTTGATACTCATCCGAGTATTGACATTGATTTTTTTCAAGTAAAATTAACTGGTCTGGTAGACTCAGGTGTGGCTAAAAGTCTAATCCATGTAAATGCATTTCGAAATTTGGTAGATATTGGAATAGCACATAGGCAACTGTATCCAGGTAGTAGGCTGAGATCTATCTCAGGTCATTTAATTCCAACTTTAGGTGTAACTTACTTATGATAAGTTATGTCCTTTCTTTGTAGTTGAATCATTAGCTTTTGAATTAGTAATTGGGACAGGTACAATGGAAATGTGTAATGCTGAGATTTCTTACAGAACTAAGTTTTGTTTCCTTATGTGATATTGTACATCCATGGAATAGTTTAGAATGAATTGATAGAAAAATAGCAGGAATAGTTCTAGAAGTAGACTATTGGAAAAAGCATTTTCCCTTGTTATTTCCTGATTCTAATGAGAAACTTAAAGCTATTAAGGTAGTTGAGATGCTTATAGACACAGGTAATGCATATCCACTAAATCAAATACCTTATAGAATACCTTTAAGTAAGAGACATATAGTGGAAAAAGAATTAAATTAAAGTTTGTTTGTTTGTTGTTGTTTTACGTCCTAGCAACATATAAGGTCATATCAGGACGGATTAAATAAAATGTTAGATAATGATATTATTGAAACTAGTTGTAGTCCTTGGGCTTCACCAGTTACTTTAGTGCCTAAGAAAGATGGTACTATGCGTCTTTGTGGTGACTACCGTAAATTAAATGCAGTTACGATTAAAGATGCTTATCCTTTACCTAGGATCCAGGACATTGTTGATCAATTGCATGGTGCTAACATTTTTAACACCATTGACCTTAAATAAGGGTATTGGCAGGTAATGGTAGATGAAGATAGTATACCTAAAACAGCTTTAAACACACACATGGGATTATTTCAATTTAAGCGTATGCAATTTGGATTAACGAATGCACCTGCAGTATTCCAAAGAATGATGAATGTCATTTTTGCGGAACATTTAGGTAAATGTTGTCTAATTTATTTAGATGATATTATTATTTATTCACCTGATGAGGAGAGTCATGAGAAGGATGTGACTAGTATATTGACTATCTTGGAAAATAACAATATGACTATTAAAGAATCTAAATGTGAATTTGGAGTTACTGAAGTAAAACTCTTAGGTTACATTGTATGTTCAGCAGGGCTGACACCGGATCCTGAAAACATTTCTGCAATAAGAGATATGGCTTCACCGAAAGGTAAAAAAGAAGTAAGACGATTGTTAGGATCGGCAGGATACTATAGACAATTAATTCCTAATTATGCTGATGTTGTCGCTCCTATAACTTATTTAACTAGTAATAAATGTAGTTTTGAATGGACTATGGAATGTGAAATTGCATGGAATGAGTTGAAGAGACTATTATTAGATCGTGAACTGTTGACATTTCCTGATCCTTTTAAACCATATAAACTGTATACATATGCTTCTGAGTACAGTTTAGGGGCTCTATTGGTTCAGGAGGATGAGAATGGAATAGAGAGGCCAGTGCATTTAATCAGTAGTAGATTTTCTCCTGCTCAACATAATTATCCTACTATAGAGAACGAAGCATTTGCTATTATTTATGCTCTAGTAAAATTAAGACCTTACTTATATGGTGCAGAATTTACTATCTATACAGATCATGCTCCATTGAAATGTTTTTTCACTAAGGAAATCCGTAATGCACATATACAACATTGGGCACTATTATTAGCAGAATTTTCAGCACCAATTGTATATATGAAAGGTGTAGATAATGTCTGGGCTGATATGTTGTCTAGATTGAGACCTAATACTGAAGCAAAGGAACCAGTAGAAATGTTTGCTTTTGATTCACTGTTAGCAGAACAGGCAATTCCTTTTGAACACTATGAACTGTCATATAATGATGTAATTAATGAACAGAACAAGATGAGAGAGTATATGTTAGGTGAGAATGAAGAAAAGAATTATTTATTGATGGATAATCTTCTTTATTCAATGATAGCTCCTGCTAAGAAAGATACGTATCCTAGATTAGTGTTACCAAACAAATTCAGGAATTATGTGAGAAAGATAGCTCATACTGAGGTAGGTCATATGGCTATGTCTAAAACATTAAAACGATTACAGGAACATTTTTGTTGGCCTGGTATAGCCGGAGATGTCCATAGAGTAATTACCAATTGTCCAAATTGTGTGGTTAATTGTAGTAAGCGCACACATGCGTATCCACAATCTATGCCATTGCCTAGTGCACCTGGCATTGTGATTGCTGCGGATCTTTCTGGTCCATATCCAGTGGTAATAGATATTTATTGTCTATTATAGATCATTGTACTGGTTGGGTTGAATATAAAACATTGCCAGATAAGTCATCGAAGGGAATTCATGATTATATATTTAATGATTATATTCCTCACCATGCTATTCCTTATTTAACATGGGTAATTCACGGGCGGGGATGAGACGGCGACACTGGGCTACCAGGCGCAAGCCTCCTCCACCCCACCAATTCGCGTTCGAACCCGGGACCCCCCACAATGGGCACCGCCCTGCTCCCCACACCCCTCCTCCCCTCACCCCCGGCCACCCCTCCATAATGGACTCGCCTAAGTCGGCGACCGAATGGACACTGAGCTGCTCGCCACTCAGCGACCACCCCCCATCCAGTCAACCACGCCTTAAATTTACTCAGCAACGCCACCAAGGCACGCCACGAAACGTAACGAAACGCAACGAAACGAAACGTCAAGACACACGAAGATGCCAGCCACAAGGAAGTCAAACCGCAACGTGCAACCAAAACGTCTGAACACTCAACCAAAACAACGGGGACGACCGAGAGGAGCCGCAAATATGAACACCGCAGTGAGTCAACCGACATTGATCACACCGACTCGCGGCGCCAAGCGAAGGCAGAGCACGGAGGAAGTCGTTGACGGACAGAACATAGAGATAGACCCCCCAATAGAAGACACGATGCTACAAGCAATCCAAAACGTCATGTCTGCACAGATAAGGGATCTAAAGGACGATCTCATGACTCGGATGGAAGCGTTGGAAACAAGGGCAGAGACGGGGAGGCGTGCAGACAGCGTGACCCAGTTAGGTAGCGTCCCCACGCCCCGCGAAAGTTTTGGCGGGAACACAGCCACTGAGCGCGCCAATGGGAACCACCCACATGAGCATGACGCAGCCGACAGCGAACACGATCCAGATGTACACCGACGCAACAAGTAGGCAACCTTTCCCCGTGATGCAGTTCACCCAGCCGTTCAACAACGACCAAGCCACCAACAACTACACCGCAGGCCAACAACACATACAGCAGAACGACCAAAGTAACGACGAGAGGACCGAAGCGATCAATGAACTGCTAGCAGCCGCGGGGACAGCGATCGACAAAAAGAGAGGTAAAGTCAACTTGCTCCCCCATACTTACGTGATCAGAGGCGAAAAGAAAGAGAAAGTAGGACTGGGCGAGGTGACATGGGCTGAATACATAGCAGCGCTCTCCAGAATGGCAAGTGAAATAACCACACCGAACAGCTGGAGACAGCCGATAGCTAGTCACATACACCAGCTAGCTAACATGGCCACAACGTGGGAGTGGGACACATGTCGAAGCTGGTCGGAGCTTGTGTTCTCTATGATCGAAGACGGGCGGCTACCGCACGTCTGGACGGACAGCTACGCCATAAAAGACGTGCAACGAGACGCCATCGCAGTAGGCTCAAGGCTCGGAGCAGACCACCCAATATGAATATAGAAACGACTTTAACCGGGAAGTGGATGGAAAACCGTGCAACATATGGAATATGGAACTGGGGAACCGAGTGCACGTTCCCATCATCACACGGCGACATGCCAGACAGGAAGGCGCATGTCTGTGCATGGTGCGCTAATAAATACAGGCGGGCAAACGGTCACAAGGAAATGAACTGTCTCAATAAAAAATGTTTCCTGGAGAGGAAGCCACCACAGCAAGCCCAGGAGAATGCAGCGAACACAGTCACACCCACACAACAGCAACCACAGGGTTTTTAGACACTGGCTCCTCAAAGGAAGCAGCCGATGCGGAGGAGCCAGTAAACTACGGACGAAGCCAAGGCAAACAAAAAATGGTGTGGGATAGAACAAATCACGAGGAAAACAAGGGAGCAAGAACCCTCACCCCACACGACATAACTACCATCGCGACCAAATTACACGCAAGAACTCGGTCACTACCATACAACTTAAGAAGCACCACAGAAAGATACAGAACAGAGAGGACGCTGCCAATGATACAGGCGGTAAAACCCAGGAGGCGGGCCTCCATAGCAACTGCCGCTGACAGAAAAGACAAGATGGCGACCGACGCCACCGGTTCCCGCCAAATAGTAGAGCGCGGGAAACCAGACGCCAACGAAAACGCAGGATCGACGCCACGTGGCACCAAACCCACCCAACCTAAAAACCAAGCCCACAACATACATGACCAAGGAAGAAAAAACATCCCCGAACACAACAACGACCAAGACAAGGACAAGAACGCAAACCCCAAACAAAAAGACGACACCGGGCAGAACGGAGATGAAACAAGGGGCACACGCCATAGCGAAACGACAGATGGCGCCACCACAGAGGGTGACACGGCTACCCAGCAGGCGGCTGACGCGGGCCACAGCCACCAGACACCAGACGGGGAGGACGCAGACAGTGACGGTAGCATACTCAACCACAAGAAACAGAGGAACACAAACAACAACGGGGACGCCAAACAACCGTGCACAACAGGAGCAGAAACGAACAGGGATGTGAGATACGGCGCGACTACCGACGATGAGACGTGGGACGCGGCGGCATTTACCCTCCCCCCTCCAAACCCACACCAATACAGAACGACCGTTAACGAGATATGGCCATACCCAAAGCAGGATATGGGAAGCACACAAGACCTACAGGGACACGTACAACACAATCAGAGACACGGCACTACCCAACCACCTAGGAGCCCGCATACCAGTCCCATTGGCACTGAATATACCAGAGTGGATGAGCATGCTGACAGAATATCATGATAATATAATAGTGGACTACCTGGAGTTTGGATGGCCGGTGGACTACACCGCACGACAGCCGCCAAAACCAACATCAACGAACCACGCTAGAGAAAAACATCAACTTGAGGCTATCAGAGACTACATCCAGACTGAGATAGGGCATGGTGCAATCATCGGTCCGTTCAATGAGCCACCATTTGGCCCATGGAGCCAGACTAGCCCACTCATGACAAGGCCAAATAAAAACTCTACCAAGCTACGTGTGATAGTGGACCTCACATGGCCAAGAGGAAACAGTGTCAATGCCGGGATAAGAAGGGGCTACTACCAGGGCGCGCCTTCAACCTACACCCTACCAAACGTAATGGATGCGGCCAACGAGGTGGCGAGGATTGGCCAAGACGCATATATATGGACAGCCGACCTCGCAAGGGCATACCGACAGCTGAGGACCTGCCCATTGTCAACACCACTGCTAGGCATATCCCTGGAAGGAAAGTACTACATCAACACAGCACCACCATTCGGCTGCAGGACGTCATCCCTCGCATGCGCACGCACCACCGGGGCGCTGGTGTACCTACTAAGGAAAAATGGCCATTTCGTCCATTGCTACCTGGACGATTTCGTCGGGGTGGCCCCCACAAAAGAAGACGCACAGGCAGCCTATGATGACGTCAAAGCATTAGCTGACAGGTTAGGCCTCGAACTGGACCCCACCAAATGTACGCCGCCAACAAAGACACTCGAATGGCTGGGCTTCAAGATATCCTCCGAGGATATGCGAGTCACGATACCCGACGATAAGATGGACGACGTAATGGAACAATGCGCATTATGGATGAGCAGGGCCACCACCACACGCAGGGAGATACAGAGGCTCGCAGGAAAACTCCACCACATCGCTCGATGCGTGGAGCCGGCACGAAGATTCATGTCAAGAATATTCGAGCTCTCAGAGAAGCCCCCTATAAGGGCAGGCAGCCGGTCACCATCGGTCTCAGGGCGGACATCAAATGGTTCTTAGCGTTTGCCCGGAGGTCAAACCGGCTCATCCTACTGCAGAAAGAAAAACGCAATGAATGGCTCATAGAATGCGACTCCTCACTCCGCGGGGCAGGAGCCTACTCCCCAAAGAGCTTCAACGGACATGAGTACGACGAGGAGACCATCGCGAAGACCACCAACATTGCCCACCTCGAAGCCCTGAACTTGATAGTCGCCATCAAAACACTCGCCCCAGAACAACCAGAGGACTACAACATTGTCGTCAACACGGACAATGAGGCCAGCCAAAAAGTACTCTCCTCCGGAGCAGGCAGTGACATGGTTTTGACGGCCTGCGCCAGGGAGATCTGGCTGTTCGCTGCAACCAGGTCTTGCCAGATCGAAATACGGCACAAAGCTGGCAGAGATCTCGTCCTCGCTGACGCCCTGAGCAGACGTGCATTTGATAAAGGTGCAAGCCTCATAGCCCAGTCCGCTTGTAACGAGTTGGGCCTCACTGAAATTCATGCATCTTTCAATAACTTCTTAACCGAGGGACTATAGGGTAACCTGGTAAGCTCGCTAAACTGCACCTCTCTTCCCAGGTTACCCGGATGAGACGCACAGGAAGATCCTACGAGTGTACCTTGCCGGGCTGGCGCCGGGGACCTGGAAGAACAAAGCCGCACAATTCAAGAAATACACCAACTTTGCGGCGGCAAATGGCTTCAACCCAGCCATACCA